>JAJOOH010009993.1:0-61650 GCA_029582605.1 Solanum gracilifrons | reverse complement strand
GAGGGGTTTCAGTGTTGAACCACGGACCACCAGCACGGGCCGTGGTCTGACCTACGATCCGTGGATGGCAACCGTGGGTTGCACCTGAAACTTCTCAAAATCTGCATTTTTGGTCTGTTTCGAATACGGGGTGTTACAGAAAGGTAGTAGCTTAGCGCCTATGGGTCGATTCATTTCTTACCTTAAGGACAGAAAGATGATCTCTAAGGGTTATCTCTATCATCTAGTTCGGGTTAAGGATTCAAGCTCCGAATAACTCTTGAGTCAGTTCCAGTAGTGAATGAGTTCCAAGAACTGTTTCTAGAAGATCTTCCCGGAGTTCCTCCTTAAAGAAAAATTGACTTCAGAATTGATCTCCTTCCAGATACCCAGCTTCTTTCTATTCCTCCTTACAGAATGGCTCGTCTAAGCTTAAGGAATTGAAAAGCAGTTAAAAGACCTCATAGATAAGGGATTCATCAGACCCAGTATTTCCCCATGGGGTGCAGCAATGTTGTTCGTGAAAAAGTAAGATGGTTCTCTCAGGATGTGCATCGATTATAGACAGTTGAACAAGGTTACAATCAAGAATAAATACCATATCCCCAGGATCGATGACTTGTTTGACCAATTTCAAGGTGCTAGTCATTTCTCAAAGATAGACCTCGTTTCCGATTATCATCAGCTCAGAGTCAGAGATATTGACATCCTAAAAACAGCCTTTAGAACTCGATATCATCATTATGAATTTGCAGGTATGTCATTTGGACTAACCAATGCTCCTGCAGCATTCATCGAATTGATGAACATAGTGTTCAAACAGTATTTGTGTTTGTTCATTATCGTCTTTATCGCTGATATCCTCATTTACTCAAGGAATGAGGAAGAACATGAGAATCATTTGAGGGTTATCCTAGAAACTCTTAAGGATCGCTAGTTATTTGCTAAGTTTAGCAAATGTGAGTTTTGGTTGCAATCGGCTGCTTTTCTTGGTCATATTGCGTCTAGCAAAGGGATTCGAGCGGATTCTCAGAAAATAGAAGCAGTGGCCCAGACCTACCTCTCCTACAGATATAGGAAGTTTCTTGGGTCTAGCGGGTTATTACAGAAGGTTCGTGGAAGGATTTTCATCCATAGCCTCTCCATTGATAAAGTTGACTTAGAAAAATGTTAAGTTTCAGTGGTCAAATGATTGTGAGAAAAGCTTCGCAGAACTGAAAACTAGGTTGACCACAGCTCCTATTTTGACTCTGCCAGATGGTTCAGACGGTTATGTTATCTATTGTGAAACATCTAGAGCCATTATCTATTGTGATACATCCAGAGCCGGCCTAGGTTGTGTGTTGATGCATCGGGGTAAGGTTATAGCTTATGCTTCTAGACAACTTAAGGTGCATGAGAAAAAACTGTCCAACTCATTACCTCGAGCGTGCAGCAGTGGTGTTTGCACTTAAGATTTGGAGACATTACTTTTATGGTGTTCATGTAGATGTGTTTACAAACCATAAATGCCTTCAGTATATGTTCACCCCGAAAGAGCTGAATCTCCGCCAGAGGATATGGCTTGAGTTCCTCAAGTATCATGATATAAGTGTGCATTACCATCCTGGTAAGGCCAATGTAGTAGCAGTTGCTCTTAGTAGGCTATCTATGGGTAGTGTAGCACAAGTTGAGGAAGAGAGAAAAGAGCTAGCAAAGGATGTTCACAGGTTTGCTCTCTTAGGAGTTCATCTTATGAGAATATCAGATGGTGGTGTAACAGTTTAGAATGGGTTAGAATCTTCATTGTTACCGGAGGTTAAGGAAAATCAAGACAGTGATCCTATATTGCTTCAACTAAAGGGTGTAGTTCTTCAGCAGAGAGTTGAGGTTTTCTCCCAAGGGGGAGATGTTGTACTTCGCTATCAGGGTCGATTATGTGTTCCTAAGATGGGTGAGTTGAGACAAAAAATTCTTGCACAAGCCCATGACTCTAAGTAATCTATTCATCCAGGTGTCACTAAGATGTACCATGATCTGCGGGAAGTCTTTTGGTGGAATGGTATGAAAATGGATATAGCAGATTTTGTGGCTAAGTGCCCTAATTGTCAACAAATGAAGGTAGAACATCATAAACCAAGAGGTATGACTCAAGAGATCAATATTCCTAATTGGAAGTGGGAAGTGATCAACATGGACTTCATTACAAGTTTACTTCGTACTCGCAGACAGCATGACTACATTTGAGTGACAGTTGACAGAGGTACTAAGTCTGAACATTTTTTAGCTGTTAGGACTACAAATTCGGTAGAGGACTATGCCAAGCCCTAGATTAATGAGATAGTCAGGTTGCATGGAGTTCCTTTGTCTATCATCTCAGATAGAGGTCCTCAGTTTACCTCTCATTTTCGGAAGTCATTTCAGAAAGGTCTTGGTACTCAGGTTAATCTTAACACAACATTTTATCCACAGACGGATGGTCAGGCAAAGTGTACCATTCAGTCCTTATAGGACATGTTGAGAGCATGTGTGATCGATTTCAAGGGTAGTTGGGATGATCACATTCCTCTTATAGAGTTCGCCTACAATAATAGTTATCATTCCAACATTCAGATGGCCCCTTATGAGGCATTGTATGGGCATAGATATAGATTTCTAGTTGGTTGGTTTGAAGTAGGTGAACCAACCTTGATAGGGCCAGATTCAGTTCATGATGCTATAGAGAAAGTTCAAATCATTAGAGATAAACTTAAGATAGCGCAGAGTCTTCAGAAGTCCTATGCAGATGTATGGAGAAGGGACTTGGAGTTTCAAGTTGATAATTGGGTTTTCCTAAAAGTGTCACCTATGAGGGGATGATGAGATTTGGCAAGAAAGGGAAGCTCAGTCCTATATATGTAGACCCTTACAAGATTTTGAAAAGAATTGGAAAGGTGGCTTATGAGTTAGACTTACCAGCAAAATTAGCAGCACTGCATCCGGTCTTTCACATTTCGTTGTTGAAGAAGTATGTGGATGATCCAGCATCTATAGTACCATTGGAAAGTGTGGCTGTGAAGGATAGTCTCACTTATGAGGATGTACCAGTTGAGATCCTTGATCGTCAAGTTCGAAGGTTGAGAAACAAAGAAGTCACTTCAGTTAAGGTTTTGTGGAGGAGTTAGTCCGTAGAAGGAGCTACTTGGGAAGCAGAAGCAACCATGGATGCCAAGTATCCTCATCTCTTTTCTTCTGATTCCATTACAGCTTGAGGTAATAATTACTCTTCAGTTTTTCAGTCATTCATATGCATGTTCAGTCTTAGTATCATGTTCCTTCAGTTCATACTTTCATTTTTAGCGTATTTGCATGTTCTTGGAAACTTAGTTCAGTCAGAAATCAGTTTCTTGAATTAGTGGTAGGTTTGCAGCTTTTTGCCTCCCTATCTATCTGGTTTAATCTTCATTCGAGGACGAATGTTCCCAAGGGGGAGATAATGTAACACCTCGTATCCAAAAACAGACCAAACCAGCAAAATTCCAGAAGTTGCAGATGCAACCCACGGACCGTAGGGTGACCCATGGTCCATCCTGGTGGTCCGTAGATGGCCACCTTCAACCCTTGATATACTGTGAGTATTCGGTATTGTTAATACATTTCACTTGAGAGTTGTGTGTGTCTAGGGCCATTTTGTATTAGTTCTTATGTATTTTTCTCATGCTTTCAGGAAATAAGTTTAGCCGCGGAGATTTGAAGACACAACTGAAAGATGTGCAGAAAAGGGTATCTACGGAGGCAACCTATGGACCATAGGTCTAGTTACGCCCCGTAGATGATAGACATCGATGGGCAGGCAAGGAATGGCTGTAGATCAGGGAATTCTCGACTAATTATGGAACCACGATTGCAACTTACGGACCGTATATTAATCTACGGACCGTACTGTTGCTCCGTAAAATGTAACAAAAATTTGGTTCCAGCACCTGATGCTGAAAAGTCTAAGTATGGAGCTATGGAGAGGAGTTATGGACCATAAATTGATGTAAGGTCCATACTGTTGAACTGTCGAATGTGACAGAGCTTTGGAAGATTTTGAAGATTGAAAATTTGCCCAAGTTCTGAGCCACGGAAGGGACCTATGGACCGTAGACAAACTTACGGACCATAGGTCAGTGTCGTAGATTGAAGACGCGTCCTGAAAACTTTATTTCCTTATTTCATTTCCTTTTTAGTTAGGACTTGTTTTTTTATAAATAGGGTATGTAAACCTCGTTTTAGGGGTTAGACTTTATTACTTTAGTTCTACTTTGGGACATTGGATATTATTTTTTTGCAAACCTAGTAATTCTTGATTTCCTAAGTGGTTTTGTAGATTTTGGTGTTGAAATTCTAGGTTTGTTATTCTCGATTACGAAGTTCATAATTCTTTCATCTAAAACAATGAATTGTGTTCATATGATTATGGGTAACTAAACTCCACAACTAGGGTTGTAGAAGCCATGAGCGATTAACAAAGTATGAATAGTAAAGAAGCAATTCTTTAATAGTGTTTTGCATGCATTGATAATTCTTTCATTTAAAAGTCTTTTTAACGGTGTGCAACGTTAGAACTCGCCTTGTTGCTACTTGCCGGACCAAGGAGGTAATCAACAAGAAAACAATTATCAACATAGATTCAGTGTGATATTATATAATAGTCTAGCGTCGATTGATGCGAAGTAATAACTAAGCCAAACATCGATGTGATGTCTACTATGATGTAAAGGTAAGGGTTAGTAAATTATACACACGTAGCCGGACCAAGATGCGGGGTGAAATTCTCTAAATGTCGGACCAAGCATTTAGAGATACTTAGCTTATCACTTTGCATGTAGTACACTAGGAAAGAATTGTTATTACTAAGATTACTGTGTTATGAGCTTATGGGGAACACGTATACCCTAGTTAATTCTCTCATCTTGATAACAACCAAAATTGACTTTTGTTTACTGATTACTTACTGAATTCTTACAATTTGTTTCACAAATCCCCTCCTTTAATTACTTGTTTCTTGAAGTAATTTGACTAAACAAATATAATTGTTGGTTAAAGTTAAGTCTAGACCATTTTCCTCGTGGAATCGACCCCAACCTACAAGTTGGTTCTGTACTTGATAATGATCTCTTATGCTTCTTTAGGGAGGTGTAATTTGAGCATATCAAATTTTGGCGCTGCTGCCAGGTAAATTTGGCTTTTAGATTAATTTTAACTGCATTATTGAAATTTAATCAAAATTTCCTAATTTTACTTTTGCTTTTTATTTTTGTCTCTCTCAGGTTCTGACTCTAGTGTATGCCATGTACATAGAGCCAAGGTAAACCACTTACTCCTTACGATCCAGAGTTGAATCCAACTTTGCAAAGAATGAACAATCAAGGAGTTCCAGTTAATCCTATGAGAGGCAATCTAGGTGATGAAGTTGAGTTGTGCCAGTAGAGAGTGTGTGAGAGTATTGCGGGGCATCGAGTTCTGCCCCAGTTGTAGAGGTCCCGCCTGTTGTGAGGGTTGATGTGAGCACCACTGATGGTGCGGGTAGAGTGATTGAGACTATTACTGAGGGTGTATGATGGATGATATGGGCACTACTGAGGGTGACCCAAGTATTGTTCCAGCGGGCTCCGGGAAACCGGACCCACCCGCTTGTTAATGAGTCTTCGGTGCTATGCGCCACAGGTTTGCTTTACCCAATCCATTATCTTTTACTATTTTTTTATGCATTGGGGAAAATCGCATCTATTTTTGTTGGGGGTGGGGTAAATGGATTGAGTGATAGGGTGAAGTCTAAGTAACCCAACTCATAAATCCTCACTTGGGGTTTTCTTGCCTGTGTTCTTTTTCCCCGAGAGACCTCTTAATTTCTGTTGAACCGGCATGTGTTAGGATTGTATGTGTAGAAGCATGAAAAAGAATAAAGCATGATGGCAAAAGGTGATCTACCTCAATGATACCCGCCCAAATTTTGTAAATTGTGCTATAATTTGTAGACTAGAATGAGTTGAATGTGTTGGCTCTGAGTACGACATGGTAAGGAACCAACTTGATGGCATGACTTAAGCTAAAACTTGAACAGGGTAATTTGATAATGAAATTATGTGCCAAGAGTGTGTGAGAATAGTTGATTGTTCAGACAGTTTTTGTGCCAATCTAGAACTTGCCCAGTTAGTCATTGTAAGACAATCTTCTCTAAAGGCTAGGAAGTGATCATAGGCCCTTGTTCTGATAAGTCCATAAATTGCCTAAAAGAAGAATCCAACCAAATGAAATAAATGCTCCCTTTGATCCAAATGCTTTGAGCCTAAATCAGATCATTTCTTTCTAAACCCTTAACTCACTTTCCCATATACAAGTTGGCCCCAGTCCCTCCTTGGACATGTGTACCTCGACTTAGGCCAAAAGCCTAAGTTGAGGGTGGCTAATGTAAAAAGTAACCTCAATCTTGGCCCTGACTTGACATCGGGTATTGTGCACCTCAGCCAATGGATAATCCAAAAGTTGAGGGTGGCTATGAAAGAGGAAACCGAAAGAAAAATGGGTATGAAAAGAGTTTGATGTTGAAAAAAAAAGAAAAAAAAGAGAGGAAAGGATGTGACTTGTTGAAAGCTAAAAAAGGAATAAAACGCAAGGAAAAGATGAAAAAAAAATATTAAAAAATAAAGAGCTACAAAGTCTAAAGTCACATCCATGGTTGAAGAGAATCAAGGAAAGAAGGCAAAACGGTAGGATGTCAAGAGTAGGGCATGAAAGAGGTAGAAAGCCTAATGTAATGTCATGGAGGGTAGAAAGTTACTAAAAGTACCCAAATGTACCACACATGACCATGAGCCTACGTTACAAGCCAAGAAAGTCCTATAGTGATCCTAGAACCTAGTTTGGATAGTCTAAGCAGTGAAAATAAGGGCAAGCCTATGGTATTGAGCACTAACTGTACTTGAAGTTTGTTCTGAGTGCGAGTGTTGAATTAATCCTTGTACTCAAATTCATATTCATTGTGTGAAAAAGGGATTTCATTTAAAGTAAGGGCACTAGTTACAGTGTCAGAAATTTGGTACCTTGGTGAAAGTGAAACAGTGTATGTTGTGTGTTGGTTGGTCGATCTTTGTCATATTTTGATCCGCATGAATTAGCTTGTTGAGTCTAAGAGAACAGATTTTGCACCCGAAAAGAGATTTTGGATAGAGAACCATGTAATTGCTTGTGCTTAAGTTGCTTGCTGCTATACAAGTGTCGTTTAGAGTCTTAGTGCGTCTCTTGAGGACAAACAACGATTTTAATAAATTTCGGTATTATTAATATATTTCACTTGAGAGTTGTGTGTGTCTAGGGCCATTTTGTATTAGTTCTTATGTGTTTTTCTCATGTTTCCAGGAATTAAGTTCAGACGCGGAGATTTGAAAACACAGCTGAAAGACGTGCAGAAAAGGGCATCTACGAAGGTAACCTACGGACCGTAGGTCCAGTTATACCTCGTAGATGATGGACGTCGATGGGAAGGCAAGGCATGGATGAATATCAGGGAATTCTCGACGAAGTGTGGAGCCACAGTTGCAACTTACGAATCGTAAATTGATCTACGAACCGTACTGTTGCTCCGTAAAATGTGACAGAAATTTGGTTCCAGCACCTGATGCTGAAAAGTTTAAGTATGGAGCTACGGAGAGGAGTTACAGACCATAGATTGACTTACGGTCCATACTGCTGAACCGTCGAATGTGACAGAGGTTTGGAAGATTTTGAAGATTGAAAATTTGCCCAAGTCCTGAGCCACGGAAGGGACCTACGGTCCGTAGACTTACGGACCGTAGGTCAGTGTCGTAGACTGAAGACGTGTCCTGAAAACTTTATTTCCTTATTTCGTTTCCTTTTTAGTTAGGACTTGTTTTTCTATAAATAGGGTATGTAAACCTCGATTTAGAGGGTTAGACTTTATTACTTTTGTTCTACTTTGTGACTTTGGAAAATTATATTTTTTCAAACCTAGGAATTCTTGATTTCCTAAGTTGGTTTTGTAGATTTTGGTATTGAAATTCAAGTTGAAATTCCGGGTTTGTTATTCTCAATTACGGAAGTTCATAATTCTTTCATCTAAAACAATGAAGTGTGTTCATATGATTATGGGTAACTAAACTCCACAACTAGGGTTGTGGGAACCATGAGCGACTAACAAAGTATGAATAGTAAATAAGCAGTTCTTGTATAGTATTTTGTATGCATTGATAATTCTTTCGTTTAAAAGTCTTTTTAACGGTGCGCAAAATTAGAACTCACCTTGTTGCTACTTGTTGGACCAAGGAGGTAATCAACAAGAAAAAAATTATCAACATAGATTTAGTGTGATACTATCTAATAGTCTAGTGTTGATTGGTGCGAAGTAATAACTAAGCCAAACATCGATGTGATGTCTAATATGAGGTAAAGGTAAGGGTTAGTAAATTATACATACGTAGACGGACCAAGATGTGGGGTGAAATTCTCTAGATGCCAGACCATGGATTTAGAGATACCTAGCTTATCACTTTGCATGTAGTACACTAGGAACGGATTGTTATTACTAGGATTACTGTGTTATGAGCTTGTGGGGAACACGTATACCCTAGTTAATTCTCTCATCTTGATAACAACCAAAATTAACTTTTGTTTACGGATTACTTACTGAATTCTTACAATTTGTTTCACAAATCCCCTCATTTAATTACTTGTTTCTGGAAGTAATTTGACTAAACGAATATAATTGTTGGTTAAAGTTAAGTCTAGACCATTTTCCTCATGGGATCGACCCCAACCTACAAGTTGGGTTCTGTACTTGATAACGATCGCTTATGATTCTTTAAGGAGGTGTAATTTGAGCGTATCAACCCTCTCACAGAAAGGGTCAGAAAAATTATTCTAAGTCTAGACCTGCGCCAGGACCCACAGACCGTAGGTCAGACCACGGTTCATGGTCCGGGCCATGGTTCATACCCCCCAGAACACATCCTCTGAAGCTGATCGACGGACTGACAGGATGGGCCGTAAGTCGATCGACGGTCCGTCGGTCAGGCCCGACAGTGGCTTCAACAGATTTCAAGTTAGGCCTCGTTTGGTATTTTCCTTATGTGTTGGACCCCTAAACTACGTAGTTTTGATCAGTTTTAGCGTAGTAAAGTAATTAGAATCTAACCTAATGAATTATTTATCAAAATCAAGCAAAACTTGGAGCGAAAATAAGAGAGAAAGTTGACCAAGCCCTAGTCCAAGAACACAGCAGGTTATCACCAGTATCAGCCCCAAAATCAAAATATTTCTCTGTGGAATTTGTCACTAGGTATGTGGGATTTCACTAGTGGGTCCCTTTAACCCATTAGGTCCTTAGATTTCAGTCAGAATCTTGATTCCCTTCATATTAGCTAGAATTAGGGTTTATGTTAGAAATTATTGGGTTTTAGCTATTAGAATGACCCAAATCAGATTATCATATTGTTAGTTTCTTGTATGATATTCAGAAATCCTAGTTGTGTAGATTCATTTAGTTCATGAATTACATAGGCTAGATTAGTTTAAACAGATATACAAACTTCAATTTACGAATGTCACATTTTTAGTTATAATTGTTGCAATCTCATAGTTTGCATGTCAGTAATTGAGTTACATTTCAGTCATAATATTGCTTATATAAATTCTAATTGGGAGTAGTCTTAGACAGAGTGGACTAGGGTTCAGCGTACCTAAATATTTCCAGAACTGCGTGCCCTGTAGGTTATAAGTCCCCTCCGTGGGCATTACATTTTAGTGATTACGTCAGTCATGCCTCTATACCTCTGGAAGGGTATATTGTGTCCTCCTGATGGGGTGTATACATCGGACTACACATTTATCTCATGTGGTTTTATGTCGGTCATTAGTAGCTTCCACACTCAGATTCTATTGCATTGACCATATTTCAGTTACAGTCAGATTTTTGTCTCATTATGTTATAAACTTGGTCATTGCATCCAGTTAGTTCATATTCAGTATTTCCAATATAGTATCATTCTTATTTTACATCATTGCTCAGTTATACATTTGTTTCAGTCATGTATATTGTTCAGCTTTATTTTATCATACATGCTCAGTACCTTTCAAGTACTGATGCATACTCTGCGCTATATCTTCTCGTGATGTAGGTTCAGGTCCTCAGCATTCAGATCATGCATTGATCGATTCTCGATCTCCAGTTCAGAAACATCAGTGGTGAGTCCTTATTTTCCGAGGACAATTGACATGATTATCTCTTTTCTTTTTCAGTCTTTAGTTTCAGTTTTTGCTAGATTTAAGTTAGGGGCATGTCCCAGCATCTATAGTCAGTTAGAGGCTCTATTTCAGACATAGTTATATTTAGTTTTAGCTTTGGAGTTTGATATTTCACTGTTCATTAAACTCACAGTTTACTTATTCAGATATTAATGGGCATTCCCCATCATTTCAGTTTTATAATGATTTAAGCTTCCGCACAGTACTTTCTAAATTCACTTATCTCTAAGTATGCTTATGATATGCCAGCAGGGTTAGCTTGGGGTCACTTGTGATCCTAGGTCCTGTTTTCGCGTCCAGGGGGTAGCAGCAGAGCGTGACAAAATTCTCTCAAGGTCAAGGAAGAATACCTAGGGTTTTAAGCTTAAAGTCTCATATTCCTCCATTGCTTTTGTCAATGAATCCTTAAGGTATCTAGAGTTTCATTAATGTATTTCATACACCCATTGAGCCGCAAAGATTCCTCTAACCTCCAAGTTCATTTTCATCAATTTGATTAGGTTTTCATTCAATTAGTTATGGGTTCTAATTGTGTCGATTCAATTTCTTGACTTTGATCTTATTATGATTGTTTTGACTCATGACATGCTACTGAATTTATTTCACATGAACTTATGCATTATTCATGATTTTTACTATGAATTTATGAAGAAATTTTGAATCTATGAATGATGTTTTCATGAAAGCTATGCATGATTTATGAAAAGTAATGTCATGATCTATGTTGATTTAAGATTAGAACCAATGAAATTGTGAAATATTTTCTAACATTAAGAAATCATGATTTGGTGAAAAGTTTTCTTACACGTGGTTTAAGAAGCTACTCTATGATGTTTTAAGCTTGGATTAGTATCTTAATGTGTTTTTCCATGTATGATGATATACTTATGTTTATGATTATTCTGTTGAAATTTTTACTTATCACCGAGAGAATATTGAGATGGAGTCTCTCATGTTAGTAGAGGCATGGTCTCTAATAGCAATCTATTTTTCCTTAATTAAGTACCTTGTAGGATTGTCTTGAGTGACATAGCTAGTAAATCCACCTAAATTAGAAGTTTAAGGTCCTTGCCTTTGCAAGTAAGGACATCTCTTTTTGGTGTGGGATAAAGACATCTGATTTCATGTTATAGCTCACGTGGTCTATATCGATTAATAATAAATATCCTATAAAATGAACTAAGTTGTTCGTAAAGGTATTATGTGTCACGCCCTAAGCCTACACTCTGGATATGGCTGGCACTCGAGAACCATTATTGGCCCCAAGCAAACCCTTGGTCTGGCTTACTTACTCAGCAGAGGACTCTATGCATATTTATAATGATCAATTGCACTATACTCACTTGAATAATAAAATAACTAAGAATGTTTAAAAGTCAAACATTCAGCTTGGACAAAATGGAAACTCAAGTCTCAATATATGAAATAATAATGTAAAGACAACTGACTGCTAATTGTCTATGAAGCCACTAAAACAAAGAGAGATGTCGGGACAGGACGCCCGATCATCCTAACAACTGAAAACTAGAAAGCAATGTTAAAAGCAGCCCTCCGGAAAGCAAGGAGGCTCACCAACTGACTCTGAGTGCTGGACCTCATCAACGAAACGCTGGATGTTGATCATGGTTACCTGTGTCTGCATCATAAGACAATGCAGGCTAACTGGCATCAGTACATTGAATGTACGAGTATGCTAGTTGGAATGCTAAACACAACTTAAGCTTGAAAAGGATTTGAAAGGAACGCTTACCTTGCCTTTACTCAACTCATGAATAACTCAACTCAAAATGCAGTGTAAAACAACAATAATAGTGCAATTTAGACAAAGCATTTAGAACGTAAATAACAACTCAATTTGTTAAAGATATGCAATAACAAACTCAACTTTACACATATATCAAAGTAATGTAGTTTATGTGGGAGTTTCTCTAACCGACAACCACCACTATGAGCCTAAGTGGTGATACAACGTCTTGCCCACGCTGTCAAAATTGTCCTATACTTTGCCGTCATATAGAACGCCTTAACTAAGTGTACACTAGTCTATGCTAAAAGCATCTTAAGGAGTCATCTAAAAAGTATGATCCTTTACTACCCATGATGGCTACATGGTTTATGGAGACTTGAGTTAATATGAACTTGCATCCCCATATCGGTGCTCAATACTACTCCCAAAATATACTTAGCTCATAAGTTTTAAAAGCATAACTTCTTTCTTTTGGTTTGAGATAATTACTCAAAACTTATCTTAAAAGCTCTCTTAGAATCGATGTTCCCTTTCTTGCTCAAATGTGAAAACATTTACTCTTTAACTGAAAAGTAGCTCAAAGTCTCTTTTGGAAATCAAGGTTTCCTTTCTTCTTTAAATGTGAAAACATTTTTCTCTTTGGGAATACATAGTCCCGATATACTCTTTTGAAGAAATGAACTACAAACTTTAATCTTTGCTTAACTAAAAACTCAAGTCTTAAAACAAAGTTAAAACGTTTGTGAAAGACTTTTGAAAACTTTATAAACTTCTCTTGACTTGCTTCTTAACTTCTAGACTTGACTATTAACTTTCCTTGAATTGAATTATGGATTTAAGGATTGTGATTTGTGATAGGAAAGATCTCATGATGTTTAAGAGTGTTTTTAGATAGCTAAACATGAGAAAAGATCAAGAAATCATTGTCTGAAAGCATGTCTGCGACGCGGAGATGTATTTAAATTTTTGGTCGTGAAAATACTTTTTGAGGTAGAACGTTCCGTGACCGCTCCGCGATGTGAAAAGGTTTTTCCCAAATCTGGGGAGCAGGTCCGCGACGCAGAGCCAGTGCATATTTGCCCAACTAATTTCCTTCTTCATTTTCCAGCCCCAATTCCCCCAAACTCAGTTCTTTTTCCCAAATTCTTTTGCAGATACAAATACCCAGTAAATGTACCTAAGAAGCTAACTCCAACCAACTCAATAATTTGAAGTAAAGATCTCAGAAACTTCTCAATCTCAGCCCAATTCAAGAACGACATCAAATTCAAGAATGCATATCAAGAACATCAACTTTCAAACTCTTTTAGGATGAACTCGCACTGAAATAAACATGTTTGGCACGTGGGTGAATGAACCCAATGTTATAAAAGCCTCACATACCTTGTAGGGATTAACCCTTGGCGAAATTCACATGAAATTCTCCAAGAATTCGACGAACCATGAACTTTTCTTCTCCTTTCTCCTATTTTCTCTATTTTCCAAGCCCTAGCGTATTTTGGTATAAGCGTAAACTGATCTTATTCTGATTAGACCCTAACTAAATTACCAAAAATGAAATAAAACAATTGGGCAAGGAAAAGACCAAACTACCCATTCAAAATCCGGATTGGACTTTCCATATCCAAACAACCCAACTTCCAATGGGGATATCTCACTCATACAAACTTGGCGGAGTTGGACAGATTATGCCAAGATCTTTCCAACCATATCTGGAAGTACACCTAACTCATCCTGAGCTAGAAGTTATGATCGTTTGAAGTTAACCAAAAACTCAACTTATACTAACTTAATAAAATTTCTAAATTTTCATTCTTTCCAAAAATGACTATTTCCAATTCTTAATTCCTTCCTAGATATTTCAATTTGCGAGATGTTACATTATGAAGCTTTCAATATAATTTAAGATTCATTGACCATGATTCATGACTTATGATATTCTTTAAAGGTTTCACTATGATTTAGCTTTGTCATGCATGTCGTGTTTTCATTTATGTCCTCTTATGATCATGTCTCGCGTTTAATTGGATATCTCTCATACTTAGTATATTCCATGTACTAATACATAGTTGTGCCTACATTGTAATAAATGTAGGGTCTAATGATCTTCCTCCTCCTGCTCGTGGCTAGTGGATTGTCTTGTAAATTTAAGACTTGGTGAGTTCTCATGTTCCGAGGACCATGTCACCTTTACTTTGCTTTCTTATATTTTAGTTTTCCAATATTGTATGTAGTAAATTGTTTACGTGAGCCAATAATGTTATAATTCGAGTAAGACTCAATAATGACAACTTGTAGAAATTACTCTATGAGTTTGAGCCGGGGATGGGATTATTCGAGTAATTTTGTATATAATGATATGAGCTAGGGATAGTCTATCTACTCAAGAAATGTTTGGTATTTTGTTTGAACGGGTCTTGAAGTTTGGAAGAATTTAAGGGACATATACTTAATAGTTCAAGATAATATCAAAGCATAGCCTAGACCAAGCACTATCCATGTATCAATCGATGATAATACGGTTAATCTTTTCAATTTGGAACCATAATCATTATGCGCACACACCCTAGTCTTTTCTAAACTTGGTAGACCAAATTTGTGTTTATTTCCTGTTTTATTGCTTAGATATATTTCTTATGATATATATATATATATATATATATATATATTCCCCTTATTTAGAAATGACAGTGGGTGTACGAACTTAGCTATTAAAATTTGTACTATTTGTTGCATTGAAGGTACCTTTTGGTATAATATAACTATTCACTCTATTTAACACATGTACCAAATATTCCCTTTATTTAGAAATGACATTGGGTGTACCAAATATAACACGTGTCTTCCCTTTATAGAAGCCAACAAGTAGAGGGACGAACGCTGTAATATTTAATTGTACAATATGTTGTATGAATTGTACAACATATTTGTCTCATCTCATCAAGATGAAGACACGTGTATTGTACTTTTTTTCCCTCAAACCATGTATACATTTTTCAAATAAATACCATGGACACAATATTGTACTTTTTCTCTCCACTGGTATTTATTTGAAAGTCGCGAGTAACAAGATATATGGACTTCCCAAAGATGATATATTTTGTTAGTTCTTATTAATTCGTCATCTGGAACAAGTTTGTAAGAGCCTGATTAAATAAGAAGTTTATTGCAAAATACAGATCAGAGAATTTCTTAGACGTGAAAATAATATTGTGAGATAATTGATAAGATCAAAATGTTATACCCACATATATTATGGAATACCAGACTTAAAAGTTAAAATGTCAAATATAAAATTTCACCTCTCAAGAAAATTAAAACTCTGCCTTTAACATTTTTAAATGTATAATCCTCAATTGTATTTTCTTTAGAGAAATAAAGTGTTTGCTAAAACTAGAAGTTAAATGAGGAAAGATCAAAAGTGAAGCATCAATTTCAATTTCCAGTCAATTAGAAGTTGCTTTTGAAAATTTTGTTTATACATTTTCTTCTTTAGGCTTGAGTTTAAGCAAGGTAAATATTTTGATTTTATTTGTGTATAATAAAATTGTCTTTCATTTTCCTTACTTTTCGATTTATATTTTTCCTAATTAGTTACCTCCACTGAGATATTTTGTTTCTTTGTTTGATTATGCTTTCTTTATTTTTTCTCTTTCTAATGAAACTTTGGGTCACTTTTGAAAGTTGATCAGGTTGATGATGAATATTTATTACTTGAATTTGTTGCTTTTTTACTTTTTCTATCAGTGAATCATCTTTTGAGGTTTGATGTGTATATACTTGGCCTTTTCTTTTACAGAATTTTACATACATGTTATTATTGCTGACTCGGAGTGCACTTGAAGACCTGGAAGAAATACTTGGAAGAAGCCAAAATATATAGAAGAAGGATTTAAGGTTTTAAGAAGTGAACGCGACTATTAAGTGCAGAGATTCTCTATAGAAGGTCTGTCATTGACGTAAGTCATCAAGCACATATGTTCTCAAGCATTTTCGACATGTAGGTGAATATTTGTTTAAAATTCATTCATCTAATAGTTTTTTCTTGGTTTTTCATCCGATGTTCGGAGCCCACATTGGAGCTCTGACTAAATCTGGATCGCGCACTGGAGGGCCCATTCGGGGGTCGCGCTCCCAACAGGATTTTCTCCATACCCAGGGCTCGAACCCGAGACCTCTGGTTAAGGGTGAAGCACTCCCACTAGTACACCACAACCCATGTTGGTCATTCATCTAATAGTTACTATCCCTTCAAAGGCTGAATTGCTAATTATGAAAGTCAGAGTCTCATATTCACTTTGTGAATAAAGAGGTATCTGAAAGATGAGAGCAGTTGAAGAAAATATTGACAGTAGCATATGTTATCATCTGCTTTGAGTCCTAAGTGTTAGATATTCACAGGTTAATCTTTCACTAGACAAAGTTCAGCTATTTCATTCTCAGAAGTTCATCACCAGCTGTATTGCAGATATATTTAATTTTCCAACTCTTTAAGTTTGTAAAAGTGAAGTGGGATCATATAAAATATCTTTATTTTGTATATGTTGCTATGATTTAAGGACGCCTATAACGTAATTAGTTCTATTTTCCTTTCAATTTTCAGAAATCTTGTGAACATTTGGCGCTCTTCCCTTAATTGATTTTGCAAATACGTGTAGTCATTAATGTTTTATCTCAATTTTTAGGTGTAAGATTCTACCAAGAAGAATTCAATGAGAATACAAAAAGACTTTTTGAGAGAAATTCTCAAAGGTTAGTACTATATGGCAATTGGCAGCTAATAGTCATTTTTGTCGATGAGTGTGCCTACATTACATTATAGTATCTCTAGACTTGAGGATTGCAATTTTTCCCCATGGAAAAACCTTTTTGCTTCTGCAGGATTTTCACTTATTGCATTTAGTAATATGATTGAAATTCAGGCTGAATGTGTTGTAAGTTTCACGTCCAGAAGAGACAGACATCGCTTGTTCTATGCTGGAAGTAGTAGGAGCTCTTCTGAGCTGTGAGGTGCTGAGGAGCTTTTCTTCTGAAGCCAGAAGAGATTTTCTTTTAAAAGCAACTACTACTAGAGGTTTTGACTCTTCAATTTGATGTCTTTTAATTACATTGATATATGCGTCCCTGTACAATTTTACGTTTATGTCTCATTCTCCTTCTGTAGTCTTGACTGTGTAGGCATATGTTCCGCATTAAACAAATTCTAACTATCGTTGTTGTTATATAATCAGTTTGTTATATCTTTCTACATTTTCTGGATAAGTAATGTCTGATCCTTGATTGATGAATGCTAATGTCGTCATTCGGTTGTTTGCTTGATGAAAATTGTATGTAGTTGTATAGTAATGACTTGTTGTTCGGAGGAGTGTTGTGCTTTAGCTTTGAATTTAGTAGTCCTAATTTAGGAGACAAGTTCTCTTTATTTTTGTTGTATTATATATTGAAACACTTTTAACTTACTTTTGTCATAGATTTAATTTTCATTGCTTAATTATTCGTGTTTCGAGTTCATTTTAGATGTGAAAAAAAGTTTTAAATAGTTTTGATGTTGTTTATGTGAAAATAAGGCCAGAATGGTTGGATTTATCAAGAACTTTTAGTTAACCTTTAGGAGTGATTACTTTGTTAATTGAATTTTTTTCTAACAACATCGTTTTTTGTTTGCATTGTCGTTTTTTCTCTTTGTAGATTATCAAACATCTTTCGAGATGTGAGAGTGATTTTAGATCTGATAGTCTACTATATTTTCTCTCTCCGTCTATTTCAGAGACAGAGATTCAATGGAGAGCAAGGAAGATGATGGATGAAATTGATCTCCAATAGAGCAGTATCCATGAAAATCAAAGAAACTGCTGACTCAAATTCTCCTCGAGGTATGTTATTTAATATTCTTTTTGTTGTAGCATTATGTGCATTGTAGGCAATGAATTGTGTATGTTGTGAAATTTAGTGTAAAAATATGAATTATTCGTATTCAAATCTTTGGTGTGTGCACTTTTCGATAATTTGTGAGAACAAGGATAATTTGCGAGAACAAGTAGTAATGTCTACACTAAAAAGTTCACATGTACAAAAATCTGAAGAGTACTCCGTGACATATTGAATAATCTAAAAGTTTATATATAATAGATTTCAAAAGCAGAGGATGTTCCTCCTAACTTCTTGAGTGTCCGCTTTTTCCCCTTACAATTGTGATTTATAATTGAATAAGTATTTTTTAGTGATAGTTTATTATTATTTATACAAACAAATTTACAATGATAATGTAAAAAATAACTATACTTTTTGGCGGCCCTTGATGTTGCAAATTTAAAGGAACTCCCCTAATGAGAATGGATCGATTGACTCATTGAATAAAAGAACAAATCTCTTCTAATTTTCTAAATAAACAATAGACTTTTATCACAATTTGCACATGCTTATACTTTGGTCTATTTTCATTTGAAATAATTTTCAACTGATGGAGAAAGTGGTGGCTACAAGAGAGGGCGAGAAAACTGAGTAAGAAAAATTGAAAAAACGAGAACTAAAGGTGAAATAAGAGGTATTTTTGTGCTAAGTATAGTATGCTTGGATCTCTATTGCTTCGAAAGAAACTTTAGCCAATTAACCATTACTGAACTTATCTTTTCATCTATTCAATTTATCTCCTCTAAATTTTGAATAGATATAGTTTAACAATTGTTTTCTAACTATCTCATTTTTTCTCTTACTTTATGCATACCAACTGCAGGATGCAACCGGATTCTCTATTTTTTCTTTGGTTTGTGCTCTTTGAATATATGGCATGTCTTCTTTGAGACTTCTTAACTGATTAGCATAGCTGAAGCAATATTTTTTTTTGTTTGGATTAGAGATGGAAGAGGGGTATAATGAGAATGCCGCATTCGGTGTTGAGGATTTGATGCACAACAACCCTGCAATGAAAAATAGACGTATCATTCAAGTTTAATTTTGGTTTGCTGAGGGGTATTTGCACCAAGATTTTAAGGTATCTGCTTTATTGATTGAAAAATATGGGATGCTAAAAATCGTTGGTTCTAGGTTCGCAAATTCTTTAAATTCTCAAAAAGAGCTTCCTATTTCAAATCAAGTTGTCACATTTTGGTGAAGAGCTTCAGAAATTCTACTAAGTGCTACAGATTATAAAATATGTATTGATTTTTGGAGTGCAGACGCAAACCGCCTCATGGCTGAAGTTTGCAGGCAAGTCTATTCTGTCTGATCGTGCTAAAACCTTGACATTTTCTTTCCACTAAGTAAACTTAATTCTTTCTATAATAATATATGCTCAGATCATTCACATGACTCCCTAATAATGTAAAACACTCATCCATGAATTCAGCTTACATTGTTGGAAAAGTTAGATGGACTATGACTGGAGTTCAGGTGCTATATTCATTTTTTTGTATAAGGTTATATCATATGTTTCAAGTATTTAGTTTGCTTATAACTTAGGACTTTGTATACATCTGTTAATTGTAAATAATAATTTTCTCCTACTCAATTGATCATTAATGAGAAAGCTGGCAGATCAACAGGACTACACAATGGTATGTGTTAAGACAAAAACAGACTCAAGATCGCACATTGGACTGCTGACACTTATGCAATAATAGTTGTTGCTTCTATTGTATTTGATGGAACTGATCATTCCAATTCTCATAGACTTCTCAGTAAAGGCAAACAAGTACTAATCCTTCTTTATTTCTATCAAATATTGTTGGAGTTGTTCTCCATTGTTCAAATTATGCAAGCCGCACTCAAAATAGGTGTCACGAGGTTACTATTTTTGATGATCAGTAAGTACAACATTTTGTGTTATACATTGGTAATTATGTTTTCATATTTTGACACAATCTTGTTATAGACTCAAGAAAAAATAGTATTCATGCATTCCTCATGCTTTCAGACGAAACCAATTTCTGCTCACTTTATGGGACGACTTCGGGTAATTTGAAGGAGCTAAAATGAAAGCTCAAATGGGAAAGGGTAAAGAGTTTCATGTAATCCTTGCAAGGAACATTGAAATCTCTGGTTATCAAGGTATGCATGAATTACATTGTTTTACTGAAATCTTGTTTTTTTATTGATGGTAGCATATGTTATCATCTGCTTTGAGTCCCAAGTGTTAGAAATTCACAGGTTAATCTTTCACTAGATAAAGTTCAGCTATTTCATTCTCAGATGTTCATCACCACAGTGGTATCTCAATTAAACCACCCAAGCAAATCAAGAAATTATGAAAGGTGACCAGTATGCTACTTTTCCAAGTTTTTGGGCTACCTCAATGATTCAGATTTTGAGTCAAATGGATATGCTTCACTCAGTTAGGTATGTTGTGGTACATTTTCATCTAAATAAATGTTCAATATTATGATAACTTTTCGCTCTAAATTCTGGAATTAATGTAGTAACTTCTGCTTCACTGTTGGGCCCGTGCTGAGTAGGCCTAGGCCCTCTAGTGTGTGTGTATATATATATATATATATATATATGTGTGTGTGTGTGTGTGTGTGTGTGTATGTGTGTGTGTGTGTGTGTGTGTGCGTGGTTTTGTTGAGAATAAAATTTTCTAATTTGCTTCGAATTGTAAAATCAATTGAAGGTGATCACATCTCCCAATCCTTATGGTTCGACCCCGAGCTCTAAAGTTGGATAATTTTTTTGCATACGAGCGCCTATGCCTAACAAATAGGACATAGTTGAACATTTATCAAACAATGAGTCGTTGTCGAAACTTGGTTAACGCTCGTCTTTTATTAATTCCTAGATTCAAACTTGTGTGCGTTTTATATTCTTGTTACTTGTGGTTTGTGTTTTTGCTTACCAAACAGGGCAAGATGGACCAAGTGGGTGAAGACGAAACTGTTAATGGCGTGTAATTTGTAAATGAATTTGTTGTTGAGGAAGCACCCATTGAGTTGGGTGTAACTGGAGCAATTCGCCTACTACCGAAGGTGGGGAATGTTGTGTTTCAAGTGACTATTCCAATGCTTCATCTACTACCAATGAAGAGCCTGTTAAGCGAAAAAGTGGTGGAGGATGCAAACCAACATTTGAGAAATTTTGTGAAATTTTGTCTCTCTTTCAAGATGCGAAACATGAGGCAAGAGTTTGTCCGACTAAGGTTGTTTTCTTTCTCATTGACCTGAGAGGCTACCACATGGCTTGGCGAATTACCCCGAGGGTAGATTATCAATTAAAATGAGTTAAAGATTATCTTGAGAGACTTTATCCACCCTCTAAGATGTTCGAATTGAGGGATGAAATAGATAATTTTGAAAAAATACAGAGAGAAGTTATACACGAAGTGTGACTGAGGTTTAACAAGAAGGTAACGGAATGGTTAAATCATGGGTTATCCGATCAAGTTTTAGTCCAATTCTTTTATCATGCATTGAATAAAGTGTTTTTCTTAGGTGTTACATTTGCGTCAGGATCGTATCTAAGGCGTGATAGTAGGGCTTTGATGGATAATTGGTGATGGAGAGAGCTCGAGGAAGAAAGTCTTCAACAATTTTGGTACTGATTGTAGTAAAATAAAAAGAGGAAAAGACATTTGGATTTTAAAAGATGATCTAGTCGGATAATGATGTTTTAGTGGAAGATGATAGTGAGCATAGATCTTGACGATATTGGTTTGTCAAGCTCTTTGCCATCGATCTAGATGGCCTCAAGCGTGAGGTTATCGAACACTCTAGGGAAGTCTCTTTAGCAGTGAGTGGACTGCGTGGTGATTTATATTGGGATTGGTCGGAGTTATTGGTAGTGCGGTGGTGGTCTGGTGATGGTTATTCAGCAAAGAAGAAGAGGTGAAACTTTGAAAAGTTGTATTAAATATAAACGATAGTTGTAATAAAATTTGAATTCAATATTATACATTATTATGAATTCGATAATATTTATTCCATAGTAAATATAATACATTTCAAACCACATTAATTAATTAAAATAGTACCTGAATGTTTGAAATTCATGTATAATACATATAATATATTTGTATTAAAAATATTTTAGTTATATATTCACTATGTTCATTAAAACATCCCTATAATATGTATAATATATTGAATTCAAAATATAATACAACTGTTGTTTTTTTTCTCTCTTATTAATGTTGTTAAAAATGTGAAATCAAAATTATGTTAGAAATGTATTACATATACATTTAGTTATTTTTGGTGAGGGGAGTAAAACTAATCTATGGTAGAGTAAAAGATATGGTATTACTCATAAATAAGGTTATTTAATACATTATTTATGTAAATTGCCCTTTGGTTAATTGCCATTATCGTTACAAATATAGTCAAAACATTGAAGGTATAGTCATTTTAAAATCAAATTGCGATCAAATGTTTTTAATTAAAACCATTTTTTAACATAACCAACTTGAGGTACAATTGAGATGGATTAATTGTTCAATCAACTAATTATATGTGTCTTGACTATGAGCGAGTAAAATAGTTATTTGTAAAAGAACACTAATTACAATAATACAATAATTAAGTCGTGAATGATCTTAATTTGTAAAGTGAGATATATACTTAATTAAGCATTTTTGGAATGGGAGAAATACCTAGCGTCTGATTTGACCCTCAATTTGGGTTAGAAAGACGTGGTCAAGTCATGTGGGGTAAGAAAAAGACCAAAATACCCCTTTTTCAAATGGATGAAATATCTTAACTAGAGAGGTTTCACTCAAATAACCATAATTTTTTACTCGAAGCTCAAAATTTAGCAAACTTGGTGGCACAGGGTAGAGGACTCAAAGACCTTGGATTTGATAGGTCATGGGCCACCTAACTCTTTATGTGCTAAAAGATATAGTTGTTTGAAGTTGACTCAAAAGTAAAAACTGACAGAAGTTCGAGGTTTTACAGTGTGGTTTGGTACTCACCCCTTGCTTCTACATTTTTGTAGGTTAATAGCCCGGATCTTCGTGACACTCTCTATTCTCTCCTTGTATGAGGCTTCCTGTGGAGATTTGTGAGGTAATTGTTTATCATCTCAGCGGACCTTCTTACTCCTATTTATGACCTTGTTCTATTTTAGAGACAACATCATTTGAGACTTATGTTTTCTTTGTATTACATTAAAGGCTTGTTCACGTGACAACCAGGTTTTTGGAGGTGTATTTAAGTTGATTATGAATTTTCGCATTATTTTGTAGTATTTGAACTTTTATTATCATTTTATTTCCGCACTTTATTGTAATGATTGGGTTTTAAGCTGACTTGTCCCGGTGGGATAAAACGATTTTCATCACATCTATTTTTGGGTCGTGATGGATTAAACAAATGAATTTACAAATAAAAGTGCTAATGTAATAAACTGTCCATAAATTATGTAAAGACTACAATTTCAAAAATAAATTATTGTATTCTCTTGAAAAACATACCCACAATTGAAGACAAAACAAACTTAACAACTTTCGAATACTGAAATTAAATAATAACTCATCATCTGCACAATGTTAATCTTTGTAACCATGCTTGCAACCTAGTGTGCTTAGATATATAATTGGTACAATTTGTTCACCAAACCTTACTTGTGTGACATCTCATATTGCATTAAAATTTGAACTCACTCACTAATTGTGAATCAGGTTGAGGTTTTCTAGGAAGAAGAAGAAGCGTAGAAAACCTGGAATAATTAAAGTGTAAAAATTAGAGGAAACCTCTCTATTTATAACCATCAAATGAATTTAGTATAATTACTATTACTATATTATTAAAAGGATGAACTTCCTAACATGAATCTTAAATTACTATAATACCCCCAATTAAAAATACTCAATTTAGTATATCTTATATTTTTTTATGTATATTTATTTTTTATAATATATATTAAAAGCATACATTTTTTCATATTGGAGGGTTGTGAATTTTCTGATAACTTGTGACTATTTCGAAGGATTGTGACTTTTATGATAAGTTATGACTGTTTTGAAGAGTTGTGACGTTTTCAAAGAGTTGTTACTTTTCTAAAGGATTGTGACTTTTCTGAAAGGTTGTGACGTTTCTAATAAGACACAATAAACACATTCATACTATCATTTGATGGATATAAATAGAGAGGTTTCCTCTAATTTTTAAACTAGAATTATTCTTTGTTTTCTACGCTTCTTCTCCTAGAAAACCTCAACGTGATTCGCAATCACTAAGTGAGTTCAAATTTTAACGCAATATGAGATGTCACACAAGTAAGGTTTCGTGAACGAATTGTACTAATTATATCTCTAAGCACACTAGGTTGTAAGCATGGTTACAAAGATTAACATTGTGCAGATGATGAGTTATTATTTAATTTCATGTATTCGAAAGTTGTTAAGTTTGTTTTGTCTTCAATTTCGATATGTTTTTCAAGAGAATACTAATACTTAATTTTTAAAATTGTAGTATTTACATAATTTATGGGCTGGTTATAACACTAGCACTTTTATTTGCAAATTCATTTGTTTAATCTATCATAACCCAAAAATGGATGTGATGACACTCGTCTTATCCCACCAAGGCAGGTCGGCCTAAAACTCAACCATTACGATAAAGTGTAAAAATAAAATGATAATTAAAGTCCAATACTATAAAATAATGTGGAAATTCATAATCAACACCCCCAAAACCTAGTTGTCACGTGAACAAGCCTCTAATGTATTGCACTAGAATTGAAAGAAAACATAAATCTCAAATGACGTTGTCTCTAAAATAGAAAAAAATCATAAATAGGAGTAAGAAGGTCCGCTGAGATGATAAACAACTACCTCACAAATCTTCACAGGAATCCTCGAGCAAGGAGAGAATAGAGAGTATAACAAAGTTCTGGGCTAGTAACCTACAAAAATGTAGAAGCAAGGGGTGAGTACCAAACCACAGTGCAACACCTCGAACTTCAGCTAGTTTTTACTTTTGAGTCAACTTCAAATGATCATATATTTTAGCACATAAAAATTTAGGTGGCCCATAACCTATCTAATCAAACGTCTTTGAGTTCTCTTTCCAACGCCACCAAGTTTGCTAAATTTTGAGCTTTGAGTAAAAAGTTATGGTTCTTTGAGTGAAACCTCTCTAGTTAAGATATTTCATCCGTTTGGGAAAAGGGTATTTTAGTCTTTTTTTTCTTACCCCACACGACTTGACCACGTTTTTCTCACCCAAATTGAGGGTCAAATCAGACGCTAGGTATTTCTCCATTTCCAAAAGCGCTTAGGGATTTTAGAACAAGTTTCAAGAGGAGAAAAGAGAAGGGTTTCAAGCGTTCTTCCAAGAACTGAGGAAATTTGCCAAAAACAAGGGTTCTTTCGAGGTATGTAAGCTTCTGATAGTTTTGGATTTGTTCGCCGTCACACCAATCATGTAATTTCTTTCATGAATTCGTCCATGAGATTGTTTATATTGAGAGTTTGAGAAGTTCTTGAGTGTTAACCCCTATTCTTTAACAGTAGAGGTTTCTAAGTTCTTGAGGTGAGGGTATTGCGAATGAGTGTTGTTTCTTGATGGATTTTGTGTGGGATTTCATCGAAATTGTGTTGGTTTATGAACCAAAAATAATTAGGTGGAAACCAATCGAGTTTAGATAAGTTAGGACCCAAAAATTTGAAGAACAATTCGTCAGATTTTTCTGGGCACAGGTGTAGGGCGACGCGCCACCACTGTGCCAGAATGACTGGCCAGCAGTTTGGGGACTGGCGCGGTGCGCCACTCAGTGCGCCAGGGTCGCCAAGTCCTTTTCTCTTCCGTATTTCATTCCGTATGTGTCTTTTGAATCCTATCTACATTCTCTTCTTGATAATCACTTTTAAAGTCTTCATTAATTCTTGAGAGATCCTGCATGTCATAATCACATGTCTTAATTCAGATTTCGAATTTAAGTAAAGCTAAGAGGAAAGTTCAAGAGGTCCTTTTTGAGTCACTTTGAGAATTCTTTAAATTGATTATAGTTTTGAACTAAATCTTGAGTAAAGGAGTATGAGATTGAGAAGAATTGTCTTTCATGTTTCAAAATGAGTATAAGGGAATTAAGTATTCCCAAGTGTAATACTTTTACAATTTCAAATAGAGAAACACCGATTTCTAAATGAGTTATGAGTTCAGAAGAGTTTCAGAGCATTACCTCCTTTAAGAGGATCTTATGAGTAATTACCTCAAATTGAGAAAGAGTATATTTTAAAACATTTAAGAAGGAGTTATATATATACTATTGAGAGTAGTATTGAGCAACAATATTGGGATGAGTTCAGACAACTCAAAATCCTCATAAACCATGTATGACAATATGGGTAAAGGATCATACTTTTTAGATGATTCCTTATTGGTTTTAAGCATGTCTTAGTGGATCCACTTAGTTGAGCTATTCTATAACCCTGGCAAGGTATTACTTTTCAATTTTCCCCTTACATACTCGTACATTCAATGTACTGATGTCATTCGACCTGCATCTTTTCATAATGCAGCAACAAGTGTTCAGGGTCATCAACCAGCGCTCCGTTGATACTATTTGCCCATCTGTAACCCTCGAATTCGAGAAATGGAAACATTAACAATTTTTAGAAGATTTAGGTGCCAGCCACATAGGCCAACCATGGGCCGCGGATGGGACCACGGACCGTTAGTATGGTCCGTGGATTGGGCACCATGGATATTCAAGGGTCATGGAACCATGGCCTGACCAACGGACCGTCGGTCAGACCACGATCCGTGGTTGGTGGTCCGTGGAACATGACCCCAATTTCCAAAATGTCTAAATCAAACGACGAACCAACATGATGAGCCGTCAGTCAGACCACAGTCCGTCAATCGTGATTAGTGGATCGTGGCTAGCAGTTAAGTTTTAGGGCTAGTTGGGTCTTTTCCTAATTATTTTATTTTTATACTACGTCATTTTGCCTATGTCTAAGACCCCTATATAAGTAATTTTGACCCCAAATTCTATTTATTAACTTCATTCTCTTAAAAATCACAAAAGAATATCAAATCCCCTCTGCAAAATATTTCTCTCTCTAGAAACTTAAAGAAGAAGAAGGGTTCAACCTAGGGTTTCAAGGCAAGCCTCCATTTTCACCATTGAAGATAAGAATTTGGCTTTGAGGTATGATAGTTTTCATCCATGAATTTCTTCCATTCATGCAGTTCCCAAATTCTCCTATTTTCAAAGTTAGAAATCTCTAATTTAGTTAGGGTTTTCTTCAATTGCCATGGGTTCTCTTCAATGTTGATTTAAATGATTGAATTATGATCTTTTATGCATGAATTGATGAAATGATATGATTTTATGATAATTTCCCCATGAACCCATGTAAATCCCATGTTTCCAAATTATGATCATATGATGAGGGGTTTTGATTATGAATGAAGTCTTTTATGAAATCAAGCATGAAGTGATTGAATCACTCGAATTTATGATGAAATCTATGTAAATGTTTAAGGATGCTTTGAGAGTAAAGTATCATTGATGATGTTGTTGTTGTGTTGTTGAAAGGATTTTTCTCATATACACATGAAACCATGATTGTGAAAGGTTTTCTCACATAGTAAGGATTCTAAGGTTGAAAGGTCTTCTCACCTAATTGAATCAAAGATAAAGAGCTTTTCTAATGAAACCTAGCTTGGATTGGTTAATGAATGATACCTTTCCATGAATGAATTATGACTTAGCTTGGATTAGCAAGATGATGTGCCTTCCATGGATAATAAGCACAAGTAAGAAATGATTGTTCCGTGGGATTTATGCTTAGCACCGAGAGGGTATTAAGATGGAAGCTCTCCCATTAGTAGAGGTCAGGTTTCTAGTAGAAATCTCATTATCCCTTACCTAGTTCACCCATAGGATGATTGTCTAGATAGACATTAGCTAGTGGATCCACCTAAGCTAGAATTTCATAGTCCTTACCTTGGCAAGTAGGATGTAACACCTCGAAAACCAGACCCAAAAAATAAATTGCAGAACTTACCTGAAGAAGTGAACCACGACAGGGTTCACGGACCGTGATAGGGTCCACGATCCGTTGACCTGCCCGTGGTCATGACTTGGAAGTCACCAGGCCCAGACATCAGACCACGGGACCCTTCACGGTTCGTGGTCTTGATGACAGGCAGTGGGGGCATCCATGAAGACTTAGGCAGTATCCCCCCTAAACTAGCCCTTAGACCCCCAAGCCTAAGTGAGGACCACGAGGACCTTGAAGGTCCGTGGTCCTCCACACGGCCCATGGTAGGATCTGTGAAGGCCAGCCAGTAGGCCCTCAGACCTGAGCCTCCAGACCTCAAACCAAGGGAGGACCATGAGGACCTTCACGGTCCATGGTCCTCCACAAGGGCCATGGTAAGGGCTCGTGGACAAGACACCAAAAACCCCATCTCCTGGACCAAAGACCAGGACTCCGTGGTCCCTTTAACGGTTCATGAAGGTGGTCATGGTCAGCCCCGTCAGCAACTTAAGTCAAGGGTCTTTTGGTCTTTTTCTATTTCGTTGGACCCCTAAACTATACCGTTTTAATCCTAAACTACATAGTATTGATTAGTTTTAGCCTAGAAACATAAATAGAACTTACCTAAGTCAAATATTTCACCAAAACTTAGAAATTTAGAGCGTAGAGAGAAGAAAGACGCGACCAACCCTAGTTCAAGAACGCAGCAAGATTCCATCAGTTCCAACCCCGAAATCAAAAGATTTCTCCGTGAAATTCGTCACCAAGTATGTGGGATTTCACTAGTGGGTGCCTTTCGCCCATTAGGTCCCTAGATTTCAGTCAGATTCTTGATTCCCAATTATCAACTAGACCTAGGGTTTCTAGAACTTAAGCAAATTATTATGTATTAGTTATTTACATGTTCCAAATCATATTATCATGTTATTACTTCGTTTCTTGCATGAATTTCAGAACTATAGCTCTATATTTCTGTAGTTATTGAATTACACATGCTAGGTCAGATATCTCAGTATTTCAAATATACATACCTCAGTCTTGAATGTATCGTCGTCAGTATATTAATGTGCATTCTCCGTTCACATGTCAGTTTTGAGCTATCAAGTATATTACAGAAATTCATTCATAATGTGTTAATTATTTAATCAATTGGGAATAGCATAATACCGAGTTGGACTAGGGTCAGTCACCCATATAGTCCCAAAACTACGAGCCACGTAGGTTGTAAGTCTCATCTATGGGCATCATTTTAGTGATCACGTCAGCATGTCTCTATACTTCTGAAAGGGTATATTGGGTCCCCTCGATAGGGCGTATACATCGAACTACACATTTAGCTCATGTAGTTTTATTATTGGTAATTAGTAGCTCCCATAGTTCAGTCAAACTCCATTTCATTGACCACATTTCAGTATAATCAGTTTTCAGTATCAGCATGTTTAAATTTGGTCATTACATTCCGTTAGCTCAGTATTCAGTATCTATATCATGCTTAGATTATACTCTTGCTTTATTACTTGTTCAGTTATATGTTTATTTCAGCTTTACTCTATCATGCATGCACAGTACCTTTCAAGTACTGATGCATACTCTGCGCTACATCTTCTAGTGATGTAGGTTCAGGTTCTCAGCATCAAGATCACGCTTAGATCGGTTCCAGATCTCTAGTTCAGCAGCATCAGTGATGAGTCTTCATTCTTCAAGGACAATAGTCATGTTATCTTTCACTTTTCATTCTTTTAGTTTAAGGTTTGCTAGACTCAGCTGGGGCATGATATTTCTCTTGTATTAAACTCTCCGATTCCATATATTCTGTTTTAGTATATGGGTATTCCCCATCATTTCAGATTTACTTATTATTTAGCTTCCGCATCAGTTATTAGTATTCTTAGTATGCTCATGTCTTGCTAGTAGGGTTAGCTTGGGGTCACTTGTGATGCTAGGTCCAGTGTCCGCATCTCGGGGGTAGATCGGGGTGTGACAAACTTGGTATCAAAGCACTAGGTTTAAGTGTCCTAGGATGTCTGAAAAGCCACACTAGATAGAGTCATTTTCATGGGTGTGTAGTGCGCACCACATCTAATGAGAGGGAGGCTATAAAGTGTTTTAGGAAAAAAATTCATTTTTTTTGTTACTCTTATCGTGTGTAAGGTATGATCTACTTTCATTCTAACTCGACGTTCTATGTTTCAGTGATCATGCCTCCTCATAGAGCTAATGTCAGGAACGTTAACGCAGCTCCTCCAGTCCCAGATCAAGAAGTTTCGAATGCAGAGTTCTTGAACACCATTCAGATGTATGCTCAGAGTATGGCCAACCAGAACAATCAACGGGCTCCAGTTCCGGCAAATGCTAATGTTGGGTCAACTGCAATCAAAGTGCCAGATTTTGTTAGGATGAATCCACCAGAGTTCTTAGGATCACAGATGGGTGAGGATCCCCAAAACTTCATTGATGAGGTCAAGAAGACCTTTGAAGTGATCCAGGTAACTGGGAATGATCGGGTTGAGTTAGCATCTTACCAACTTAAGGATGTGGCTCATATTTGGTATACTCAATGGAAAGAGAACAGGGGTACAGATGCAACTCCTATTACTTAGGATTGCTTTAGTGACACCTTTCTGGACAAGTTTTTCCCAAGAGAGTTAAGAGAGGCAAAATCTCAGGAATTTATGAACTTAAAACAAGGTATCATGACAGTCCAAGAGTATGGGCTCAAGTTTACCTAACTCTCCAGGTATGCTCCTCACATGGTTGTTGATTCCAGGGCTCATATGAATAAGTTTCTATATGGAGTGTCAGACTTGGTAAAGACAGAGTGTAGAAATGCTATGCTGCTGAAAAATATGAGCATCTCTAGGCTCATGACTCATGCTCAGCAGGTTGAGGGTGATAAGTTGACGGAACAGGCTAAGGAGAACAAGAAGGCTAGGACTGGAAACTATGAGTATTCTCAATAGAAGTCAGGTGGTGGAAATCGCTCGCAGGGTCAGCAAGAATTTTCAGCTCCAACACCTTCATCAGCTAGTGTTCCGTCCTCCAAGTTCAGACAAGATCAGAAATGTAGGGAATCGGGCTCTAAGTCTCAAGAGAGTGTTACATGTACCAAAACCTACCCAACTTGCCCTAAGTATGGTAGGAACCATCTAGGTGAGTGCCTTGCAGGAAAGGAAGGATGTTTTGGGTTTGGTCAGTCTGGTCACAGGTTGAGGGATTGTCCTTCTAAGCAGGGTCAAGGAGGCAATCCTAATCGAGCTCAGTCTACGACTTCAGCAGCGCCAGCAAGTCACCCAACTCAGCAGTGTCACTCATCTGGTACAGATGGCGGACAGCACCAAAATAGGCTTTATGCTCTTCAGGCTCGCCAAGATCAGGAAAATTCTCCTGATGTAGTCACTGGTACGTTACCAGTCTTTGATCTTGATGTTTATGCTTTGTTAGATCCAGCGGCTACTCTTTCCTTTGTAACTCCTTATATAGCAGCTAAGTTTGATGTTAGTCCAGAAACTCTCTCAGAACCCTTCTCAGTCTCTACCCCAGTCGGTGACCCAGTTATAGCTAGACGGGTATATAGAAATTGTCATGTCATAGTCTCTCAGAAAGTCACCTCGGCAAATCTTGTAGAGTTAGAAATGGTAGACTTTGATGTCATTCTAGGCATGGATTGGTTACATTATTGTTATGCCTCAGTCGATTGTAGAACTAGGATTGTTCATTTTCAGTTTCTAGATGAACCAATCTTAGAATGTAAGGGTAGTAGGTTAGCGCTTATGGGTCGATTCATTTCTTACCTTAAAGCCAGAAAGATGATCTTTAAGGGTTATCTATTTCATCTAGTTCGGGTTAAGCATTCAAGCTCTGAAACCTCGACTCTTAAGTCAGTTCCAGTAGTTAATGAGTTTCCAGAAGTGTTTCCAGAAGATCTTCGCGGAGTTCCTCCTGAAAGGGAAACCAACTTTTGAATTGATCTCCTTCCAGATACCCAGTCTATCTTTATTCCTCCTTACATGATGGCTCCAACTGAGTTTAAGGAATTGAAATAGCAGTTGAAAGACCTTCTAGATAAGGGCTTCATCAGACCTAGTATTTCGCCATCGGGTGCAACGGTGTTGTTCGTGAAGAAGAAAGATAGTTCTCTCAGAATGTGCATTGACTATAGGCAGTTGAACAGGGTCACAATCAAGAATAAGTATCCCATCCCCAGGATTGATGACTTGTTTGACCAACTACAGGGTGCTAGTCATTTATCGGAGATAGACCTCAGATCGGGTTATCATCAGCTCAAAGTCAGAGATAGTGGCATTCTGAAGACAGCCTCAGAACTCGGTATGGTCATTATGAATTTGTAGTTATGTCATTTGGACTAACCAATGCTCCTATAGCTTTCATGGATTTGATGAACAGAGTGTTCAAGTAGTATTTGGACTTGTTCGTTATCATGTTTATTGATGATATCCTCATTTACTCTAGGAATAAGGAAGAACATGTGAGTTATTTGAGAGTTGCTCTGCAAACTCTCAAAGATCGCCAGTTATTCGCCAAATTTAACAAGTGCGAGGTTTGGTTACAATCAGTTTCTTTCCTTGGGCATATAGTATCTAGCGAATGTGTCCAAGTGGATTCCCAGAAAATAGAAGCAGTGAAACAATGGCCCAGACCTACCTCTCCTGTAGATATCAGAAGTTTCTTGGGTCTAGCGGGTTATTACAGAAGGTTTGTGGAAGGATTTTCATCCATAGTCTCACCATTGACTAGGTTGACTCAGAAGATGGTCAAGTTTCAGTGGTCAGATGATTGTGAGAAAGGCTTCGCATAATTGAAAACTAGGTTGACTACAGCTCCTATTTTGACTCTACTAGAGGGTTCAGACGGTTATGTGATTTATTGTGATGAATCCAGGGTCGTCCTAGGATGTGTGTTAATGCAGCGAGGTAAGGTTATAGCCTATGCTTTTAGATAGCTTAAGGTGCATGAGAAGAATTATTCGACTCATGACCTCGAGCTTGTAGCAGTGGTGTTTGCACTCAAGATTTGGAGACACTACTTGTATGGTGTTCATGTAGATGTGTTCACATACCATAAGAGCCTCCAGTATGTGTTCACCCAGAAAGAGTTGAATCTTCGTCAAGGAGATGGCTTGAATTCCTCAAGGATTATGACATGAGTGTGCATTACCATCCGAGTAAGGTAAATGTAGTAGTAGATGCCTTTAGCAGACTATTTATGGGTACTGTAGCACATGTTGAGGAAGAAAAAAAGAGCTAGCAAAGGATGTTCACAGGCTTGCTCGTTTAGGAGTCCGTCTTATGATCATATCAGATGGTGGTGTGACAGTTCAAAATGGATCAGAATCTTCTTTTATAGTGGAGGTTAAGGAAAAGCAAGACAGTGATTCGATATTGCTCAAACTCAATAGTGCAGTCCATCAACAGAGAGTTGAGGTTTTCTCCCAAGGGGGTGATGAGGTTTGGCAAGAAAGGAAAGCTCAGTACCATATATGTAGGTCTTTACTGGATCTTGAAAAGGATTGGTAAAGTGGCTTATGAGTTCAGTCATTCATGCGTAAAATCAGTCTTAGTATCGTGTTCCTTTAGTCTGTACTTGAATTTTTAGCATATTTGCATGTTTTTGGAACTTAGTTCAGTCAGAAATCTTCCTTAAGTGTTTAGTGGTAGGGTTGCAGCTCATCCCCTTCATTTCAGCTAGTTTAGTCTTCATTTGAGGATGAATGATCCCAAAGGGGAGATATTGTAACACCTCGAAAACCATACCCAGAAAAAAATTGTGGAACTTACGTGAAGTAGTGAACCACTGCAGGGTTCACGAACCGTGATAGGGTCCACGGTCCGTTGACCTGCCCGTGGTCATGACTTGGAAGTCACCAGCCCAGACATCAGACCACGGGACCCTTCACAGGTCGTGGTCTTGATGACGGGTCGTGGGGGAGTCCGTGAAGACTTATCCAGTAGCCCCCCTAAACTAGCCCTCAGACCCACAAGCCTAAGTGAGGACCACGAGGAGCTTCACGGTCTGTGGTCCTCCACACGGCCCGTGGTAGGGTCTGTGAAGGCCAACCAGTAGGCCCTCACACCTGAGCCTCCAGACCTCAGCCCAAGTGAGGACCACGGGGACCTTCACGGTCCATGGTCCTTCACATGGGCCGTGGTCCCTTTCACGGTCCATGAAGGTGGCCGTGCACTACAAGAAAAATGTTTTTTAACGAGGGGAATTTTGGTCATTAAAAGTTCAAATCATGTCGCTATTAACAAATTACGACAGGAAAAATTATGGTCATCACCGGTTGCTAAAAGCTCCGTCATTAAAAATTTTACGGCCGGATTGGAATCCGGTCATTAAAAATCCTTTAACGACAACAGAAAATCCGATTGTTGTACCTCATTTAGCGACCAAATCATCCCTTCGCTAATGCTCATGTCGGTCGTTATATGTGTTTGATATATACCTTTAACAACTAATATCCCTACGCTAGTATTATATTTTATTAAATATAATTAGATATAAAATTAGTTATATTCATTCAAGTACGTACTAACACATCCAAACATATGAAATTGTCGATACCCATAAATATATTATTTATAACATCATTGTTACTTACAAAGAAATAAAACACCATATTACAAATATACCCATCCAAATAGTGGGACAATATTTTCTTTTCTACACCTAAAAAAAGAGTAAAATTTGTGTTAAACGACAATATCTTTAAACATAAAACTAATAGTAAAACAAAGTAGGTTTCTTTTGGACTTTAACTTGTTCTTCAAGATTTTCCACTGCTTCAAACTCTCCCGTACTATCTTCTAGGAAGTACATTTATGATATCAAATGATCTGTTAACAAGTGAAATTCACATTATTGTAATAAGAAGATAGCTCCTAGCAACACTTTTTGTTCAGAAAATACATCAATATTGAAGATTACTAAATTGCAATTATTACAACAATATATGAAGTATAATCTCACTAGTGGAGGTGTTGGGAAGGTTACTCCTAGCTTTAGGGGTAGATAGGTTTTTTTCTAAAGACCCTCGACTCAAGAAAATCTTTTGCAGAATAATTTTGAAAGAAATATTTTTTTATTTTTTTTTAAATTTGAAAGAAATATTAGAATGATGAAAGAAAAATATTTTTAGTAAAAGTAATAAAATAAAAAAGATAAAAAACAGAACTCTAGTTCCAAATCCACAACTAAAATATATCCTATAATGCAATATATAGTGGATGTTGTCATTTTTTTTGGGTAACAGCATCAGTTCATCCAAATTTCAGTATGTACAGGAATCATATAAAGAAGTCCTAAGAAAAGGAAATATCTATACTATTTCTATATCTTTTGGCCTTCTCGATAATAAGTATATATAGGAAACATTAAAAGAAAGTCCTAGGAAAAGGAAAAACATATACGTTAAATGCACTTGCTTGTATAGAAAATCACCAACCTTTAAGCTCCATGAGGTCATTCATAAAGATAGAACATGCTATGGAGGAGACCTGCTTTTGAGAAATAACTGAACCAATGCATGAAACACCCAGATAAGCCAATTAATGTTATTAAACATAAAGCTTAAGATTGATATATTTTTTTCTAGGTGCATATTCAAAGACTCTTGATTTTCAAAATTCATCACACAGAGTAACTCTAGTGATTGATGTTCTGTCCAAATGGCAAAAGCAATAGAAAATTTGGATAATTTTAGCATCACAATGTAATGAGATATTCCTACTCAGATGGATGTTCTAGAAAATGAATACAGTTATCCTTCTGATGAGTATGATGAAATTAAGATGCTCAACTCACCTTTGCTTGTGAGGAAATGCGATAAAACAATGGACCATCTTCCAAAATTTAGAGTATTCACCAAAAGACAATATATAGCCTTGTTGCCTGCTGCCAGATGCATGAAAATGGTGTTTTGATGTTTATAAAGCTTCAACTTGAATTTTACAACTTATGGATACAGAGAATTCAATATAAAATATAAGTAACCACAAATATGGAACATAGTAAGAGACAAAAAAGATATCCAAATGGCAAATGAGTGTCCAATTGTGATGGGTGCAAAGACGCACTCCTAAAGCCATCCTAATCATTGTAGCAAGAGTTTCTTGTCTTACTTTCTATTATAACAAGAAAAATAGATAGCAAGTCCAAGTAAATGATTTTTAGTTTTCCTCATGTTGTAGTGCTTTGAGTATGAGTTGTCTATTGTACTTCATGAGAAGAATATGTGAGCATGCTTTAGTTTGGAGTTGAGAGATTCCTCCTTGGATAAAATGATTTTTAAGAGTAAATTGCATATGAGCTCCATGAGAGTATGTTGAGCATGTTATGACTAGGAGATGGTAGTTCCTCCTTGAACATGACTAGTTATGAGAAGTTCATGCATATTGGGTTGATAGAAGTAGTTCCTACTTCCTTTTTGTTGCATTGATCATATTTAGCTTGGAGTTGAAGTTTTCCTCCTTCGTTTTGTGCATTGTTATGATGTTTCATGCATGATGAGCTGCTAGTCTTGAGTCTTTACTTCCGTAAGGTGTCTAAAGTGTCATTTGAGGACGAATGTTCCCAAGAAGGAGATATTGTAACACCCTGAAAACTAGTAGACTAAATTAGGGCTAAGTGTGAGGGTTAAAGCCAAGGAAGAGGGCAAGAGCCAAGGAAGAGAACTAGGGCATTCCACTCTTACATGGACACTGCCTCATCTTCCACGACCACCACCATGGCTCGTGGTGAGGACCACGGCTCGTGGTGTGGCTCGTGGTGGGCTAGGTAGTGGCTAAACAAAGGCTACCCAAAATAGCCCCCTTCACACGAGCCACTTCACAGCTCGTGGTGATGACCACGGCTCGTGGGAAGGCTCTTGGTGGTGCCTTAGATTTTTTAGGGGTTAATGTTAAGGTTGCCTAGCTACTTTATCATGATCACGAGAGGCACCACGGCTCGTGGAGCCTCACGTGAAGGGCATTTCATTAGACTTAGAGTGTAGGGTAAACTTCAAATATTCATATCTATTAGCTCAAAACGAATTATGTGGACCATGACCTATAGAATGAAAGCTCTGAGTCCTCTTTTCAAAGCCACAGAGTTTTCCCAATTCTGATCTCGGGGTAAAAAGTTATGCCCGAATAGTGAAGTACTGTCAGGCTGAAAATTCTTCACGACCCGTTTGACGGGCCGTGGTGATGATGGCGATCCGTGAAGGCTTCATTCATGCCATTTCGACAGTTTCCAGTTAGTAACTTCTTGGGTCTTTTCCCAATTGTTTTAACTCAAAGTTATGTCGTTTTGCCCAAGCCTAGGACCCTATTTAAGTCATTTTAACCACAAAGCTCACTCAATTAAGTCATTTATTCCAAAACCCAAATTAAATGGGTTTATTTTATATTACTTTTAAATAAATATATAAGGTATTTTTAGTCATTAAACACCTAATCAAAATTATTTTGACAAAGACCCAAATCAAAATCAAAATTTCATCTTCCTCACAATAGTTCTCCCTCTAAAAACTCAAGAAGAAGAAGAGTAAAATTGAAGCTTGGGCTTGAAGAAAGCAAGGTTTTTTCATAAAATTCTTCAAGGATTCCTCATTAAGGTATGGTAGTTTTCATCTGTGGATAGATTCCACCCAAAGAGCCCCTTCAAAACTTGAGTTCAAAACTTCCAATTTCCCCAATTTCAAGGGTTTTGTTCGAAAATCATGGGTTCAATTTAAAAGTGATTTCAATGGTTGAATTATGTTGGGTTATGATTAAATTGATGATTTATGGTTGAATTTTGGTGAAATTCCCCCAAGAACCCATGGATCCTTTCTATTGCTAAAATTGTGATCTTAATTGAATTGATTGATTTTAGAAGCATGTAAATGGGTCTTGTACGAATTAATTGAATTGATTGATTTTAGAAGCATGTAAATGGGTCTTGTACGAATTAATTGAATTAATTGAATTGTATTATTACCCATATCTAATGTATAAATTCTAGATGTTGGGTTGAATGTGATTCATGATTCTTAATGCGTAAATTATGAGAATTTGTACATGAACATGAGAATTATGCATGTGCTTCAAGATTTATGTTGAGAATGAAGATTCTACGATTATAGTGTAATTACATGATTTTAGTATGCTTATACATGTACTCTTTATTAACCTAAGATTCTAGGGTGAAATTTGGTATAGTCTAAGTGTTATGTCATGAAAGAGGAAAATTGAGGGTTTGGATGTGATCTTCTAAGATTGATGAACTTCTTTATGAATTCCTTGAGATTATAACACCTAGATACGAATTTCTTAAAAGTAAAACTTCTAGACATGAATTGATTAGATTAGGTCTTATATGATGGAACATGGTTGAGTGGTATTGTGATTGAGTTTATATGATGATATATGACTATAATTGATTAAGAATGAAGCATGTGGTTAGATTACCTTGAGAATTAGGTATACATGATGAACATGTGAGGCATTGCTTGAGAGTAAGGCTTGTAGCATGAAGATGACCTATAGGGCTTTAAGGGTAAAATCTAAAATGAATAAGCTAAGGATGTTAAGGCTTAAGAAGGAAGCTATTATGTATGGTTAAATTGTTTATGACATTATTGTGGAAAGACTTGACCCACATGACCTATAATATGAACACATGAGTTTATGCATGAAATCAATGATTTACTTGAGTTATGATATATGTCTCATGTAGTGAATGCTAGATGTGTTGACTTAGTATGACCTTTGAATGCAAGTTATGAGGGGTATGCATAATTATGATATTATGTGCATGTTTTATGAACACTTTGAGAGTAAAGTGTCTATGAGGATAATGTTGTTGTTGTGTCAATGAAAAGATAATCTCACACACACCCCCTCATGCATGAACATGACTATGATGTGACTAAGGTGTTGATTGAGTTATTGAATCATGATATTTCCCTTATCTAATGTAGTAATTCTAGATGTATGGGTTGAGTTTGATTCATAGGCCTTGGAGGGTAAATTATGAGGGTTTGTACATGTTGATAAGAACTGTATATGAGCTCATGATTCACTTAGAAAGTGAAGATCCTATGACTATGGTGTAATTGTGGTATTGATTTGAAAGGTCATTCTCCCTTATACCCTTACACATTATGATGCATGAATTATGTATGACTATGATGATTTGTTGTGTTGAATGAAAGGCTATTCTCATGAACACACTATGAACATGATGTGAAAGATTTACTCACGTATTGATGATTTGAAGGTTGAAAGGCCATTCTCACCTATTGAATTTATGATTTATGTCATGATATAATGTTGTATTGATTGTTAGTGCATTCTTCCATAAATATGAACTTAAGTAAAGACTTAACATGAACTTAAGGGGAATTATGCTTAGCACCGAGAGGATATAAAAATGAGATGGAACCTTCATGCTAGTTAGTTTGGCTTCCCAATGTGTTCCTTCACGCCAGTTAGTCCGGGTTCCCAAAATAGTTATCTCATGAGATGGAAACCTTCACGTCAGTTAGTCCGGATTTCTAGTAGCAATCTCCCTATCCCATAACTATGTGCCCACATAAGTCTTTAGCTAGTGGATCCATCTAAAAGCTAATACATGAGTTCTACCTTAGGCAAGTAGGACACCTCTTTAAGGTGTGGGGGCAAGACACCGGATTCCATGTAGCTCAACATGGTCTATGTCGGTTAAGGTTATTTCTCTCCATGAACAATAATAAGAACATGAGTTATGTACTATGGTTCTTCAAGGGGTTCTACTTATTATGAATGGGGGTATGGGACTTCATTCATGCATTGCACAGGTAGGCTTTGAGAGTGTGCATGGTATATTTCTCTTATGACATGATGATTATGAGTTAATGCATGCTTGATATGAATTATGAACATGAACATGAAATATACTTGTGACTTCTTAAGGAATTCGACTTAGTGTGAGTGGGGGTATGGGACTTCACTTATGCATTGCACAAGTAGGCTTTGAAAGGGGTTATGGTGTGGTTTCCTTATGCTATGAATATATATATGAATTTATGCATGTATGATATGGATTGTTGCTAAGAGTGACTTTCCTTGTTATAAGCTATGAATATGAATGTTTCCTTGTCTATGATTATTGAGTATGGATGAGATCAAAGCTTGATAAGTATGAGCATAGTGGCCTAAAAGTGGTACTTAGTGTAGATAGTATAATGGGATCCTATCTATGCATTGCACAAGTATAACCTAGGGTTACTTATGTGATGGTTCTATTATGATGAGATGATCTTGGTATTTAATTATATATGTGAACTATGTCTTATGATGATTGGTGTATGCATTATATTGGAGACTATGTTTATGATTATGTTGATATATTTTATGCTATGATGAATGGTACACGAGTTGTCTTATGGGTTACATTCCCCAACAATTTCAAAGATGATGTTTCAAAATTGGCATATAGCATGGTTTCAACTAAAATGTCCCTTTTAGCATGTTTTAAGAATTTTTATGCATGGCTATCATACTTAGTATATTTTTGTGCTATCCCATATTTCTTCTACATTTTTCACAAAATGTAGGGTTTGGAGACTTGAGTTCTATTCTTGGAATATAGGTTTCTAAAGGAGCAAGGAGTTGAAGATTTGGTGAGTCCTCATAGCTTCGATGACAAACCAACTATTCCTTTTAGGTCTTTCCTTTATGTTTTAGACTTTTGTAAGGGTCGTGTCCCTAAGATTGTATTCAAGATTTATAGATGGTTTAAGACATAGTGTTGTAGAATCCCTCTTATTTTTATAAAAGACTTCGATTGTAAAGAAAAGTTTTAAATTTCCGCACTTTTTCTATGTTCTTATGTTATGCTATGCTATGAGGCTTTTCGGAGTCTTGTATGCCGTGTCACATCTAGGAGGTAGCCTTGGGTCGTGACAGTGTATAAAAATACAATTAACTCTATATATATAATAATACAAAATACTTTTGTGGGAGTTTATCTAACCGACAACCATCACTTAAGAGTTATTGTGATGATACAGTGTTTTGCCTCACCCTGCCAGGGTCGTCTTATACCTCGCCAAGGGTATAGAATCTGACTACTAAGTGGATCCACTAGTCTATGCTAAAAAGCACTAAGGAATCATCTAAAAAAGTATAACCCTTTTCTACCCATGATGAATACATGGTTTATGGGGGCTGGGACTTGTCTAAACTCTCTCCCATATAGGTGCTTAATACTACTCCCACAATATAATACTAGCTCTTATGTTTAAAAACATAACTTGTTTCTATGGTTTGAGATAATTGCTCAAAACTCAGATCAAAGGCTATCTTGGAAATTAAAATTTCCTCTCATGCTTAATTGTGAAAGCATTTACTCTTTATTGAAAACTAGCTCAAACGCTCTTTGGAAATCTCAGTTTCCTTTCTTGTTTAAATGTGAAAACACTTTACTCTTTGGAAATACATAGTCCTGATATACTCTTCCGAAGAAATGAACTTCAATCTTTACTCTTTACTCAACTTAAAACTCAGGTCTTAAAACAAAGTTAAAAACATTTGTAAAAGACTTTTGGAAGACTCTATGAACTTCTCTTGACTTGACTCATAACTTTCCTTGAATCGAATTATGGATTCAAGGATTGTGATTTGTGATAGGAAAGATCTCATGATGTTTAGGAGTGTCTTTAGATAGTTAAACATGAGAAAAGATCAAGAATTCACTGTCTAGAAGCAAGTCCGCAACGCGGAGATGCATTTAAATATTTGGTCGCAAAATAAATTTTGAGGCAGAATGGTCCGTGACCGCTCCGTGACGCGGAGAACAATTCCCCAATCCTGAGGAACAGGTCCGCGACATGGACCTGGTACCCAGATTCACCCGACTTTTTCCTACTTCATTTTCTAACCCCCAATTCACCTAAACTCAGTTCTTTTTCTCAAATTCAATTTATATTCAGATACCCAGTAAATGTACACAAGAATCTAACTCAAAACAACTCTAACAATCGACCTTAAACTCTCAAGGACTCCTCAATCTCATCCCAAATTCAAGAACGAAAGCAATTCAAGAACACAACTCAAGAACATCAAAGTCTCAATCTTTTAGGCCGAAAATCATACTGAAATAAACATTTTTGGCACGTGGGTGAACGAACCCAATGCTATCTGAACTCACATACCTCGTAGGATTGAATCCTTGGCAAAAGCCACACCCAAAATCGCAAGAACTTGACGAATCTTTGAACTTTTCTTCTCATTTCTCCTCTTGAGTTCTTTCTCCAAAAATTCTAGCGTGATTTGGTAAGGCATAAACTAATCTAATTCTGTTTAGACCTCGATTAAACTTCTAAAAATGAAATAAATTAATTGGGCATGGAAAAGACCAAAATACCCCTTTATAATCCGGTTTTGACTTTCCGTATCTACACAGCCCAACTTCAAATGGGCATATATCCCTCATACAAACTCGAAATCAAACAAACTTAGCGGCGTTAGAAAGATAATTCAAATATCTTTCCTACGGTACCTTTTAGCACACCTAAATCCTGATCTAGGAGTTGTGGCCGTTTTAAATTGACCCAAAACTCATACTTATCTTAACTTTGTCAAACTTTCCAAATTTGATTATTTCCAAAAATGGTTCCTTTCGAATTCTAAGTCTTTCTAGTAGCAGGGTGTTACAATATCTCCCCCTTGGGATCATTTTTTCTCAAATGAGATTACTCTTAGTAGGCTACTGGCGTAACATATAACATCTAGCTCAAACACCCAACAAGCAAAAATGTAAGTACATCATGCCAACTTAAAATAAAAGCCACGAAAAGGATTAGTACCTTAATTTGGAACTTCTCCGGATTCGAAGAGATGTGGGTATCTCTTTTTCATATCCTCCTTAGCTTCCCAAGTAGCTTTCTCAACAAATTGATTTCTCCAAAGACCTTTGACTGATGCTACTTCCTTGGTTATCAACTTGCGAACCTGGCGGTCTAACATCTGAACAGGAATCTCCTCATAAGATAAGTTACTCTTGATACCAATATCTTCAGTAGGTATGATAAGTGAAGGATCTCCCATGAACTTTTTCAACATGGAAACATGAAATACCGGATGGACCGCTGATAACTTTTGTGGTAGCTCCAACTCATAAGCTACAATACCAATCCTTTTGGTTATCCTGTAAGAACCAATATACCGGGGACTAAGTTTCCCCTTCTTACCAAATTTCATAACACCCTTCATGGGTGAAACCTTCAAGTATACCCAATCATCTACTTCAAACTCTAGGTCTCTTCTCCTAACATCAGTGTAGAATTTCTGACGAATCTGGCTATTTTCAATCTCTCTTGAGTAACTTTCACCTTCTCCATAGCTTGATGAACTAAGTTTGTTCCAATCAACCCAACTTCACCAACTTCAAACCATCCAATGGGTGATCTGCATCTTCTCTCATAAAGAGCCTCATATGGAGCCATTTGGATGCTAGCATGGTAACTATTGTTGTAGGTAAACTCAATAAGAGGTGATCATCTCAATTACCCTTGAATTCAATCACACAATCTACCTTGATACCTCAAAACACCATCTCCCCCTTGTTCAAAAGCTATCATTCTTTGCTTATGAATGTTTGCCTTCAATTCAAGCAAAATAGGATCTTGGTCTTGTTTCTCTTTCACTTTTGACACTAATGATGATTCTACCCCATTCATTACTACTACTACTCCTTCTGTGTAATTCATTAGTCGAACTCTTAATTGTGCAAGTGTATGCACATCTTTTGTTAACTCTTTCTTATCTTCCTCAAAATGGGTCATACTACCCATAGATAATCTTCTCAAGGCATCAGAAACAACATTAGCCTTACCAGGGTGATATAGAATACTTATGTCACAATCTTTGAGTAACTCTAACCACCTCATTTGTCTGAGATTAAGCTCTTTGTCACTAAACACATACTGAAGACTCCTATGATTGGTGAACACATCCACATGAACACCATAAAGATAATGACACCATATTTTCAAAGCAAATACTACGGCAGCCAACTCTAGATCATGGGTTGGGTAATCCTTCTCGTGAACTTTCAACAGTCTGGAGGCATAAGCTATAACTTTACCATTCTGCATTAACACACAACCCAAACCAACTCTGGACGCATCACAATATACAACAAAGCCTTGCGTACCTTCTAGTAAGGTCAATACTGGGGCAGTAGTCAACCTCTTTTCAATTCCTGGAAGCTTTTCTCACAAACTTCAGACCATTGAAACTTAACTGTTTTATGAGTCAACTTGGTCAAAGGGGACGAAATAGATGAGAACGCCTCTACGAACCTTCTATAATAATCCAACCCTAAGAAACTCCTAATATCAGTTGTAGATATGAGTCTAGGCCAATTTGCACTACCTCTATCTTCTGAGTGTCAACTTTAATTCCATCACCGAAAATAATGTGGCTTAAGAATGCCACAGACTCAAGCCAAAACTTACACTTAGAGAACTTGGCATACAACTCTCTATCCTTTAGAGTTTGGAGAACTATTTTGAGATAACTAGTATGATCTTCCTCATTCCTCGAATAGATTAGTATGTCATCAATGAATACGATAACAAACATATCTAAATAAGGCTTGAATACTCTATTCATAAGGTCCATGAACGTTGCAGGCGCATTCGTTAAATCGAACAACATGACCAGAAACTCATAATGATCATAACGGGTCCTGAAAGCTGTCTTTGGAATATCACATTCCCTTACCCTCAACTAATGGTAGCCTGATTTGAGATCTATCTTGGAAAAACAAGTAGCACCCTGAAGTTGATCAAATAGATTATCAATTCTCGGAAGAGGATACTTATTCTTGATGGTAAATTTTTCAACTGATGGTAATCTATACACATTCTAAGGGAACCATCCTTCTTCCTCACAAATAAGATCGGAGCGTCCCAAGGTGAGATACTTGGTCGAATAAAACCTTCCTCTAGGAGATCTTTCAACTCTCTTTTAACTCTTTCAACTCTGTTGGTGCCATCCTATATGGCCGAATATATATAGGATGAGTATCAAGAAGAATACCTATACTGAAGTCTATTTCTCTCTCAAGAGGGACTCCGGGAAGATCTTCTGGAAACTCTTTTACTACTGGAACTAACTGAATAGGAGGTATCTCAACGCTAGAGCCATTAACTCGGACTAAGTGATAGACACACCCCTTAAAAACTAACTTTATTGCCTTAAGGTATGAAATAAAATGACCATTAGGCACTGCTGAACTGTTACTCCACTCTATAACTGGCTCATTAGGAAACTGGAACATGACAACTCGAGTTCTACAATCAATGGAGGCATAATAGGCATGAAGCCAGTACATACCAAGAATAACATCAAAATCAACCATGTCTAACTCGACTAAATCACTCGTGGTGCTCTTGTGATTGACAGAAATGAGACAATCACGATAGACTCTCTCTACTAGAATAAACTCACCAACAGGTGTAGAAACACTAAAGGGCTCACTAAGTTTCTCAGGAAGAACATCAAAATTCATCGCAACATAAGGAGTTACAAATGATAAAATCACTCCTAGATCTAGCAAAGCATAAACATCAAAGTTAAAGACTTGGATCATACCAGTGACAACATTTGGCAAATCCTCTTGCTCTTGGCGACTGGTGATAGCATAAAGACGGTTTCCTCCTCCACCTATCCCTGAAGTAGCTCCTCTAGATGCAAATTTTTCTGGTGGAACAACTGAAGAAGACTGGGCTCTATTGCCCCCATTACCATTACTCTGCTTGTTCTTCGGACAGTCTCGTATAAAATGACCATTCTGGCCACACTTAAAGCAACCAGTGGAGCCATCATGACACATCCCTGTGTGGTTCCTACCACACTTAGCACATGCAAGAGGCTTACTACCCCCTTGTGCCATACTACCTTCAGAATAGGCAGGTTTAGCTCTAAAATTCTCACTATTGTATTCAATTTTGTTCTTTGGTGAAGGTGCACTAGCAGATGATGGAGCAGGTCCCTTTTGTTTATGTTGGAAGGAAGACCAGTTCGCATTACTCTTCTGCTGCTCGGACTCATTCCCTGATGTTTTTTCCCTCTTATTCCTAAACTCTTATGTATCCGTCAGCTTGTCCTCCTCAAATTGTTGCACATGGATCATTAGCCTTGTTATGTGCATATCCCCTATCAGCATAGCTGCCTTACCTTCCTTGCTTGACAAGCGAGACAATCGAGCAACAAATAAACTTATCCAGCTTCTCATGTCAGCAACCATCTCCGGAGCATAGCGGGAAAGTTGTGTGAACTTTAGGTTGTACTCATGGACACTCAAAGAATCCTGCTTAAGAGTGAGGAACTCTCGTACCTTTGCTTCTCTCAGTTCTCAGGGGAAGAAATGTCCCAAGAAGGCCTCCTCAAAACAATTCAATCTCACAGGTGGTGCACCCTTCTTTCATTGATCAAACCAGATCCTAGCAACACCCTTAATTTGGTATGCAACTAGTTCCACCCTCTCAGATCAACAACATGCATGATCTCAAAAACCTTTTGAAGCTCCACAACAACGTTTTCTGGATCCTCAGTAACACTTGAACCAGTGAAGATTGGAGGATTCATCCTTAAGAATGAACGGATCCTTGAACTATCAGCCACTTCCTATTGATTCTCTCTCTGTCCAACTTGATTGGTCATAGCTTGACTTAGCATCCGGATAGCTTCACGGAATTCAACATTGGTAACCTCTCCTTGGGGTTGCACTTCTGGTGCATTAGGTACCCCTTGTTCCCGTGGTTCAACATTTCTTCTATCCAGACGACCTTTGACAGCTCTTCGTGGAGGCATGATCTGAACGACATGCACAAGAATGAATTAGAACAAATTTTTATAGAGATACACTCTATCGCACAAAATGAGTATGATAGAAGTGAGATAGTTCCTAAATATCGCAGCCTCCTAATTATATATATGGTGCGCTTCACACTGATAACTAGGACTCTACTGACACGGCTTCATAGACTCCCTAGGACTCTTGAACTCTGTGCTATGATACCAAGTTTGTCACGCCCCGAGCCTACACCCTGGACGGAACTGGCACTCGAGAACCATTGTTGGTCCCAAGCGAACCCTTGGTCTGGCGTACTACTCAGCGGAAGACTTAAACACAAGAAAATAGTCTCAAATGATGAACTAATGAAATAAACTTAGAATGTCTTAAAAGAACATTCAACTAGCCAAGATGGCAACTCAAGTCTCAAAAACATAAGCCAACAACAAAATAGTGACAAATGATCTAACTAACTGTCTATCTATGAAGCCTCTAAAACTAGGAGGGATGTCAGGACAAGACCCTCGATCATCCTAACAACTGAAAACTACTAAAGAAATGTAAATAGGGATCCTCTGGAAAGCAAGAAGGCTCACCACAAGACTCTTAATGCGCAAATGGATCAACGAAGCGTTGAATGTTGATCCTGATTACATGTATCTGCATCATAACAATGATGCAGGCCAAATGGTGTCAGTACATTGAATGTACGAGCATGAAAAGGGAATACTAAAACAAGACATAAACTTGAAAAGGGAACTGAAAGAACATACCTGGTATCTACTCAACTAGAATGAACTAAACTCATTTCAATATAAAGCAGTATAAATAAGTGAAATATAAAGAAAAGCTTTTAAAACATAAATATCAAATCTGTGTATTTAGAAATATGATAGTAACTGTGTATGTATGCAAGGATACAATGTAAACTCTGAATGTATATAAAAATATAATTAAATATATGTATATAATAATACAAATTACTTTTGTGGGAGTTTCTCTAACCGACACCATCACTTAAGAGCTATTGTGATGATACAACGCTTTGCCTCACGCTGCCAGGGTCGTCTTATACCTTGCTGAGGGTATAGAACCTGACTACTAAGTGGATCCACTAGTCTATGCTAAAAAGCACTAAGGAATCATCTAAAAAGTATGACCCTTTTCTACCCATGATGGCTACATGGTTTATGGGCGTTGGGAGTTGTCTGAACTCTCCCTTATATCGGTGATCAATACTACTCCCAAAATATAATACTAGCTCTTATGTTTAAAAATATAACTTCATTCTATGGTTTGAGATAATTTCTCAAAACTCAGCTCAAAGGCTATCTTGAAAATCAAAGTTTCCTCTCCTACGTAATTGTGAAAGCATTTACTCTTTACTGAAAACTAGCTCAAAGGCTCTTTAGAAATCTCAGTTTTCTTTCTTGTTTAAATGTGAAAACATTTTACTCTTTGGGAATACATAGTCCCGATATACTCTTTTGAAGAAATGAACTTCAATCTTTACTCTTTACTCAACTCAAAACTCAGGTCTTAAAACAAAGTTAAAACAAAAACAATTTAAAAGACTCTATGAACTTCTCTTGACTTGACTCTTAACTTCTCTTGACTTGACTCTTAACTTTCCTTGAATTGAATTATGGATTCAAGAATTGTGATTTGTGATAGGAAAGATCTCATGATGTTTAGAAGTTTTTTAGAGAGTTAAACATGAGAAAAGATTAAGAATTCACTGTCCGGAAGCAAGTCCGTGATGCGGAGATGCATTTAAATATTTGGTCACGAAATAAATTTTGAGGCAGAACGGTCCGTGACCGCTCTGTGACGCGGAGAAGAATTGCCCAATCCTAAGGAACAGGTCCGTGTCGTGGACCTGATACCCAAATTCGCCCGACTTTCTCCTTCTTCATTTTCTAACCCCAATTCGCCTAAACTCAGTTCTTTTTCTCAAATTCTTTTTAGATTCAGATACCAATATATGTACACAAGAATCTAATGCAAAACAACTCTAACAATCGACCTTAAACTCTCAAGGACTCCTCAATCTCATCGCAAATTCAAGAACACAACTCAAGATCATCAAAGTCTTAATCTTTTAGGACGAAAAATTATACTGAAATAAACATGTTTGGCGCATGGGTGAACGAACCCAATGCTATGTGAACTCAAATACCTCGTAGGATTGAATCCTTGGCGAAAACCATACCCAAAATCGCGAGAACTTGACGAATCTTTGAACTTTTCTTCTCCTTTCTCCTCCTGAGTTCTTTTTCCAACAACCCTAGCGTGATTTGGTAAGGCGTGAAATTACCTAATTTGATTTAAACCCCAATTAAACTTCTAAAAATGAAATAAATTAATTGGACATGGAAAAGACCAAAATACCCTTTTAAAATCCGGTTTTGACTTTCCTTATCTAGGCAGCCCAACTTCAAATGGGCATATCTCCCTCTCAAAGTCGAGCAAACTCAAGGTGTTAGAAAGATAATTCAAAGATATTTCCTACGGTACTTTGTATCACACCTAACTCATTCTGAGCTAGGAGATATGGTCGTTTAAAATTGACCCAAAACTTATACTTAGCTTAACTTTGTCAAACTTTCCAAATTTGATTATTTTCAAAAATGATTCCTTTCTAATTCTAAGTCTTTCTAGTAGCGGGGTGTTACAAAAACAATATGTTAATAAAGGTAGTAATGATTGTGTCTACATATAAGTTGACATCTTAATAGTATTTTTCTCCATAATAATGCAACCTACAATTTTTAATACTATTAAGTTGCTTAATAAGTAAAAATTTAAATGCATAAAAGAAAACATATATTGTTACTATTTGTATTTTTTGGGAATGCACAAAGATAATTGTTTATATACAATATATATATATATATATATATATATATATATTTGTGTGTGTATGATGATCAAAATATTCAACCAATAAGCTGACTATGAGATTATATATAAGTGAGAAAAGATTCTCCAATTGATGACCGAATTGAATGGTAACTATAGAAAAATCACATATTATCAAGCATGTAAATGTTATATGTTCAACATTTATTTACCTTAAAAGAGATAACTGTGGTAAGTACAACATATAGAGAACTCCAAAAAGCACACTTCTTTCCCATAGGTATTTTCTTTTTCTGCACTTTTAACCTGCTATATCGAAATTCAGTTGATAAATGTGATTCCAAGATCACTTTTTGAAACAGAAAATTGCCTCCCACACAAAGAGAACTGATTCAACTTTTATGTTCCAACACTGTTCAAGTTAGGGATCTATGTTCAATAAATACACTTCCCATTTCTCTTCCTTCACAAAGCCTACCAAATATAGGCAGAAGCTATTTTCCACCATTTCTTCTGGCTCTTACTTTCCCCCTTCTGATCTAGCCAGCTCATCATGTTTGTTTTATGTTCATTTTATTACTTTAAGGTGAATGAAGAGTGATTAACTCTTAACTACTGTTACTTGTCGGCATTTTTTGGTTAGAGCGAGTTCTTCATGCAGTAGTGTTGGCTAAACTGTAGGATATGTTCCTTCAATTTCATTCAGATCGGGGTATATCAATATCTTGCAGCTAATATCTCCTTCTTGTGTGAAAAAAGAAAGGTTCTTAATGGTTGATAGTGTTCACTTTTTTCTTTTCCATTTTCGTAGTTGATGTATATACTTGTATTTAAGAAAGTGAGAGGTAAACTAGGTTGTTTGTGTACCAAATTTGTCGTGTGATGAATAAATTGTTTATGCGTTACGAGTCTATGACGAATAGACTGTCTGTATATTTGTTATTGATGCTTTAACAAGTTATTTTAGCGCATATTCTCAGACAAAACTGGCCATGATGGACTAATAGACCTCCGTACACCAACTCCATAATTGTTGAAAACTATATTAGTGCACCACTTGTGGTTTGTTTGGCCATACTTACATTGGATCACCTCTCTCCACAATGTTTGATCTTCACCATTGTATCTCCAAAGTCATTTCATCAGTAAGTCGGTAAGCGCAGTCCATCATGCTCTCTGCTTAGTTAAGAAGTTTTTCAACTAACAAGATGATATTATTTGCCCTCTCTAGTACCTTTCCGTAAGAAGTCTCAACGTTGTGTGCTCCTCTAACTCCTTAGCTTCTTCGGCAACCGTTAACAATTCTGCATGCATAGCATAAGCATCACCCATCTGCAACCTAAGTCAGGGGTCTTTTGGTCTTTTCCTATTTCATTAGACCCCTAAACTACGTCGTTTTAACCCTAAACTACGTGGTTTTGATTAATTTTAGCCTAGAAACATAACTAGAACTTACCTAAGTCAAATCTTTCATCAAAACTTAGAAATTTAGAGCATAGAGAGAAAAAGAGGCGGCCAACCCTAGTTCAAAAGAGCAGCAAGATTCCATCAGTTCTTATCCCGAAATCGAAAGATTTCTCCGTGAAATTTGTCACCAGATATGTGGGATTTCACTAGTGGGTGCCTTTATTAACTAGACCTAGGGTTTCTATAACTTTAGCAGATTATTACGAATTAGTTATTTACATGTTCCAAATTAGATTATTATGTTATTACTTCGTTTCTTGCATGAATTTCAAAACCCTAGTTCTGTATTTCTATAGTTCTTAAATTACACATGCTAGATCAGATATTTCAGTATTTCAGATATACATGCCTTAGTCTTGAATGTGTCATCGTCAGTATATTATTGTGCATTATCCGTTCGCATGTCAGTTTTGAGCTATCTAGTATATTACAGAAATTCATTCATAATGTGTTAGTTATTTAATCTATTGGGAGTAACATAATACCGAGTTGGACTAGGGTCAGTCACCCAAATAGTCCCAGAACTACGAGCCACGTAGGTTGTAAGTCCCCTCTGTGGGCATCATTTTAGTGATCACGTCAGCATGCCTCTATACCTCTGGCAGGGTATATTGGGTCCTCTCAATAGGGCGTATACATCGAACTCTACATTTAGCTCATGTGGTTTTATTATTGGTAATTAGTAGCTCCCACAATTTAGTCAGACTCCATAGCATTAACCACATTTTAGTATAATCAATATTCAGTATTAGCATGTTTAAATTTGGTCATTGCATTCAGTTAGCTCAGCATTCAGTATCTATATCATGTCCAGATTATACTCTTGCTTCATTGCTTATTCAGTTATATGTTTATTTCAACTTTACTCTATCATGCATGCTCAGTACCTTTCAAGTACTAATGCATACTCTGCGCTACATATTCTAGTGATGTAGGTTCAGGTTCTTATCATCCATATCACGCTTAGATCGGTTCCCGATCTCTAGTTCAGCAACATCAGTGGTGAGTCCTTATTCTTCGAGGATAATAGTCATGTTATCATTCACTTTTCATTCTTTTAATTTCATATTTACTAGACTTAGTTAGGGCATGTCCCAACACTTCTAGTCAGTTAGAGGCTATTTTCAGACATAGTTAGATTCATCTTAGTATTTGAGTTTGATATTTCTCTTGTATAAAACTCTCCAATTTCATATATTCAGTTTTAGTATATTGGTATTCCCCATCATATCAGATTTATTTATTATTTAGCTTCTGCATCAGTTATTAGTATTCTTAGTATACTCATGTCTTGCCAGCATGGTTAGCTTGGGGTCACTTGTGATCCTAGGTCCCGTGTCCGCGTCTCGGGGGTAGCTCGGGGAGTGACATAGGACAACCCTTTTAGGTGTGGGAGACATTAGGGGATAATGTTATAGCTCACACGGTCTCTATGTCGATTAAGGTTACTTCCCATAATAATAATGAACTAAGGTTACTTCAAGAAGTATCTCATATGTTTTCAATGGTTTTAAAGATGTTAGATTGCATTGACCATGTCTTATGAATCACGTTTTCTAACCTTCTTATATCATGTTTTAGCTTGGTCAATTGCATGTCAAGAAGTCCCATTTTAGCATGATTTAAATGTTTTATGCATGGCTATCGTACTTGGTACATTGTTTTGTACTAACGCATACCCTTGCCTACATTTCCCCAAATGTAGGGTCCGTTATTCAGGGTTCTCAGTTTTGTGGCTAGAGATTGACTTGGTTGATTCCCGAGGTTTGGTGAGTCCCCATGCTTCGAGGACAGACTTTTATTCATTTAAGTTCTTTCTTATTTTCAATTTTTAATATGATGTGTGGGCTAGGCCCAACTTCATTCTATTGTATTAGATGGCTATTGAGACAAAGTGTTTAGACTTTCCCGCTTTAATTTTAAAAAATATTTTGGACTTGAAATGTTGTCTATACTCCTCATTGTTCTATTTCTTATGTTATGAATGTTAAGTGGCTTGTATGGGGTCTCTCGGGGTCCTATACGACATGTTACATCTAAGGTGTACCCCTGGGTCATGACAAACTTGGTATTAGAGGGCAAGGTTTAGAATGGTCCTAGGATGTCTCATCAGCCACGTCGAGTAGAGTCTTGTGCATGAGCGTGAAGCATGCCACATTTATGAATGAGAGGCTACAAGATGAGTAGGAAACTCCACTTCTTTCATTACTCTAAAGTTGTGTGATAGAGTTTCACTCTATAAGGTCACTCTCATAATCCTTATCTGATGTTCTATAGGATATGGCTAATAGAAGAGCTTATGTTAGAACGAATGTGAGGGAGAATACAGAACAAGAAGCTCCTCCACAAGCTCCTCAAGCTCTGGTAGATCCTTTGGCCGAGCAAGTGACTAATGAGGAGTTTAGGGCTGCTTTTCAAATGTTGGCTCAAACCATGACGGCCCAAGCCAATAGGGAGGTTGTGATTCCCGTAAACCCAAATATGTGGCATCAAGAGTGAGGGACTTCACTAGGATGAATCCTCTAGAGTTTCATAGTTCTATGGTTGAGAAAGATCCTCAAGAGTTCATTGATGAGGTCTATAAGGTATTGATGATCGTGGGAGTGACGCCGGTAGAAAAGGCCGATTTAGCTGCCTATCAACATAAAGGTGTTGCTCAAATATGGTACAACTAATGGAAGGAAGGGAGATTAGAAGATGGGGTCCTCTCGATTGGGAGAAGTTTAAGGCTGCTTTCCTTGATAGGTTATTTCCCCTTGAGATGAGGGAAGCGAAGGTTCTTCAGTTCATTAACCTTTGTCAAGAAAGTATGAGTGTGAGGAAATCTGCTTTGAATTTCACACAGTTGTCTAAATATGCCACTACAATGGCTGTCAATCCTAGGGAAAGGATGAGTAAGTTCGTGACGGATGTGTCAGAAATGGTAGTTAAGGAATACCGTACCACCATGCTCATAGGTGACATGGACATCTCTCGTCTCATGGTTCATGCTAAAAAAATCAAAGACGAGAAACTTAAGGAAAAGTCTAGGGAGACAAAGAGGGCAAGAACCAGTGATGGTAATTTGTCTCATGCAAGGTCTGATGGACATGGTTGTCCTAGGTTTCGACAAATGTTTTCCGGTTAAGGTTCCTCCAATGCTCCTCTTAAGTTCAACAAAGATATGGTGTCTAATCCTAAGTCTCAAGGAGGTAATGGTAGTAGATCTGCATTGCCAATGTCTACTTGTACTAGGTGTGGAAAGAAACACGAGGGTAAGTGCTTAGCCGGCATGGATGGTTGCTACGATTGTGGTAAACGTGGGCATAAGATGAGGGATTGTCGAATGCTTATGGCTAAATGAAAAGAGGGAAATCAACCTCTTCCTACTGGTTTGGGTTCCAATTCTCCCAAGCAAAATTGATTGTATGCACTTCAGACTCATGACAAATAAGAGGGTTCTCCCCACGTGGTTACTGGTGTGTTGAAAGTCTTCCAACATGATGTTTATGCTTTACTTGATCCCAGTGCTACCTTATATTTTGTGATGCCATATGTGGCTATGAGATTTGATATTTTCCCAGATGTGTTGTCAAATATATTTTCTGTCTCTTCCCTTGTTGGTGATTTTATTGTGGCTAAGAGGGTCTATAAAAGATGTCCCGTCTCCTTGTCCCATAGAGTTACCCTTGTTGATTTGGTAGAGCTTGATATGCTAGATTATGATGTTATCCTTTGTATGGATCGGTTGCACTCTTGTTATGCTTTTATTGATTGTAGAACCCGTGTAGTGAAGTTTCAGTTTCCAAATGAGCCCGTTCTCAAGTAGGAAAGGGGAAATTCTATGTCCAAGGGTCAGTTTTTTTCTTATCTTAAGGCCAGAAGATGATTTCTAAGGGTTGTATTTACCATTTAGTTAGGGTGAGGGATGTAGATTCTGAAACCCCTACTCTTGAGTCGGTCCCCGTTGTAAATGAGTTTCTGGAAGTGTTCCCAGATGATCTACCTGGTATTCCTCCCGAAAGAGAGATAGACTTCGGTATTGACCTTCTCCCAGATACTCAACCTATTTATATTCCTCCTTACCATATTGCCCCGGCAGAACTAAAGGAGTTGAAATAACAATTGAAGGAATAGTTGGATAAGGGTTTCATCCGACCAAGTATTTCTACATGGGATGCTCCAGTTTTGTTTGTTAGAAAGAAAGATGGTTCTCTTCGTATGTGTATTGAATACTGTCAGTCGAACAAGGTAACCATTAAGAACAAGTATCCTCTTCCAAGTATAGACGATTTGTTTGACCAACTTCAAGGGGTAAGTTACTTCTCTAAAATTGATCTTCAGTCGGGTTATCACCAATTGTGGGTGAAAGAGGATGGCATTCCGAAAATGGGCTTTCGAACTCGATATGGTCATTATGAATTTTTTGTAATGTCATTTGGTTTGACTAATACCCTGGCGGCATTTATGGATTTGATGAATAGAGTGTTTAGACCATACCTTGATATGTTTGTAATTGTGTTCATTGATGATATATTTATTTATTCAAGAAGTGAGGATGATCACATCAATCATTTGAGGATTGTGTTGCAAATTCTCAAGGAACAATAACTCTTTGCAAAGTTTAGCAAATGTGAGTTTTGGCTAAGGTCTGTGGCTTTTCTTGGTCACATTGTTTCAAGTGAGGGTATTGAGGTAGATCCTAAGAAGACAGATGCGGTCAAAAGTTCGCCTAGACCTTTATCCCCTTCGAATATTAGAAGTTTCTTAGGTTTAGTTGGTTACTACAGAAGGTTAGTTGAGGGGTTTTCTTCTATTGCCTCTTATTTGACAACTTTGACTCAAAAGAAGGCTAAATTCATATGGTTTGAAGCTTGTGAAAAGAGTTTTCAAGAATTAAAGGATAGACTTACTTCCGCTCCAGTGTTGACTTTACCGGAAGGGATGAATGGTTTTGTGGTTTATTGTGATGCCTATAGAATTGGGTTAGGATGTGTGCTTATGCAAAATGGGAAAGTCATTGCATATGCTTCAAGGCAACTTAAGATTCATGAGAAGAATTATCCTACCCATGACCTTGAGTTAGCGGCGGTTGTTTTTGCCTTAAAGATTTGGAGGCATTATTTGTATGGTGTTCATGTTGATGTTTTTACCAACCACAAGAGTTTGGAATATGTGTTTAACCAAAAGGATCTAAATCTTCGCCAAAGAAAGTGTCTTGAGTTATTGAAAGATTATGACATGAGTGTTCTCTATCACCCTGATAAGGCAAATGTGGTGGCAGATGCTCTTAGTCGGTTATCTATGGGTAGTGTTGCTCATATTGAGGATGATAGAAAAGATTTGGTTCGAGATGTCCATAGATTGGCCCGGTTGGGTGTTCAGTTAGTAGAATCTACCAAGGGTAGTATTATGGTTCAGAATTGTCTTTTGTGGCAGATGTGAAAGCCAAGCAAGGTCTTGACCCAATATTGTTTGAATTGAAAGAAGCGATGCTTAAAACGTCCGTTGAGGTTTTCTCCCAAGGGGGAGATGGTCTACTTCGATATCAAGGTCGTTTGTGTGTTCCTAATGTTGGTGACTTGAGGGAACAGATCTTGTTAGAAGCCCATAGTTCTCGGTATTCTATTCACCCATGATCCACCAATATGTACCGTGATTTGTGGGAGTTCTAATGGTGGAATGGGATGAAGAAGGATATTGCGGAGTTTGTGGCTAAATGTCCTAATTGCCAACAAGTGAAAGTTAAGCACCAAAAACTGGGAGGTTTGTCCCAAGACATTAGTATTCCTACTTGGACATGGGAAGATTTGAATATGTACTTCATAGTAGGGTTGCCACATACTCGACGGCAATATGATTCGATTTGGATTATAGTATACCGAATGACGAAATCGACTCATTTTATTCCTAGTCAGATTTCTTATACGGCAGAGGACTATGCCAAGTTATACTTGAGACAAATGGTAAGGTTGCATGGAGTGCCCTTGTCCATTACTTCCGATAGAGGTACCAAATTCACTTCACGGTTTTGGAAGTCTTTCCCAAAGGGTCTTAGTACTCGTGTTAAGCTAAGTACAGCCTTTCATCCCCAAATCTATGGGCAAGCGGAGCGTACTATCCAAACTTTGGAAGACATGTTGAGAGCATATGTTATTGATTTTAAGGGTAATTGGGATGACCATTAGCCATTAATTGAGTTTGCTTATAAAAATAGCTATCACTAGAGTATTGATATGGCTACATTTGAGGCGTTGTATGGTAAGAGGTGTAGATCTCTTATAGGCTGGTTTGAGGTGGGTGAAGTTTCTTTAATAGGTCCTGGATTGGTACAAGAGGCTAGGGATAAAGCTCGACTTATTAGAGAAAGGTTGAAAATGGCTCAAAGTCGACAAAAGTCATATGCCGATGTTAGGAGAAGAGATCTTGAGTTTGATGTTCATGATTGGGTTTACTTGAAAATTTCACCCATGAAGGGTGTAATGAGATTTGGTATGAAAGGGAAGCTTAGTCCCCGATATGTAGACCTATATTAGATTTTAAGGCGTGTTGGTAAGGTTGCTTATGAACTAGATTTGCCTAATGAGTTGGCATCGGTGCATCCGGTTTTCCATGTCTCTATGTTGAAGAAATGTGTTGGTGATCCAACATCTATAGTTCCTTTAGAAGGTTTGGGAGTTAAGAAGAATATTTCCTATGAAGAAGTTCCGGTTGAGATTTTAGACCGGCAAGTCAAAAAGTTAAGAAACAAGGAAGTTGCTTCCGTGAAAGTGTTATGGAGGAATCATTTAGTTGAGGATGCTACTTGGGAGGCTGAGGCCAATATGATGTCCCGATATCCTCATCTTTTTCCTTCTACTCCTACTCTAGCTTGAGGTAATAACTCCTCATAGTTCACTCTTTGTTTTGGTATCATGTATTTTAGATGTTTCCATGATTTCCCTATTATGCATGTTCATTAAAATCTTAAGTTTTGAAAAAAGATTCAACTTTATTGATTTCTTCATGTTTATGTGCATTGGAGTATAAATTGCATATAGACTATATGATATGATATTTTGAACATGTTTTAACTTGGAGTGATGTTTCCTCCTCGGATGTATGCATTGAGTATGAGTTGCATATGAATTTCATGATATGAAGATATAAGTGTGTTTAGCTTGGAGTTGAGGTTTCCTCCTAGTACATGTGCATTTATGTGATTGCATGCATGATGGGCTGCTAGTCTTGAGTCTTTTCTTTTAAGATATGCCTAGAAATCTCATCTGAAGATGCATGTTCCCAAGGAGGAGATACTGTAACACCTCGGTTTCGAGAAAGGAAAATATTAACAATTTTCAGAAGTTTCACGTGCTAGCCACGGAAGCCAACCACGTCCCGTTGATGGGACCACAGACCGTAGGCGTGGTCTGTGGATTAGACACCATGGATATTCAAGGGTCATGGAACCACGGCCTGACCAACGGACCGTCGATCAGACAACGGTCCATGGTTGGTGGTTTGTGGGACATGACCCCAATTTCCAAAATCTCTAAATCAAATGACGGACCTACAGTATGGGCCATCGGTCAGACTACGATCCGTCAGTCGTGGTCTATGGGTCGTGGCTGGCAGTTAAGTTTTAGGGGCGGTTGGGTCTTTTTCTAATTATTTTATTCCTATACTACATCATTTTGCCTATAACTAAGACCCCTACATAAGTAATTTTGACCCCAAATTCTATTCATTCACTTCATTCTCTTAAAAATCAAAAAAGAAGATCGAATCTCCTCCCTAAAATATTTCTATCTCTAGAAACTTGAAGAAGAAGAAGGGCTCAACCTAGGGTTTCAAGGCAAGCCTCCATTTTCACCATTGAAGATAAGCATTTGGCTTTGAGGTATGATAGTTTTCATCCATGGTTTCTCTTTAATGTTGATTTAAATGATTGAATTATGATCTCTTATGCATGAATTGATGAAATACTATGATTTTATGATGATTTCCCCATGAACCTTGTAAATCCCATGTTTTCCAAATTATGATCATATGATGAGAGGTTTTGATTATGAAAGAAGTGTTTTATGAAATCATGCATGAAGTGATTGAATCACTTGAATTTATGATGATATCTAAGTAAATGTTTAAGGATGCTTTGAGAGTAAAGTATCATTGATGATGTTGTTGTTGTGTTTTTGAAAGGGATTTTCTCATATAAACATGAAAGCATGATTGTAAGGCTTTCTCACATAGTAAGGATTCTAAGGTTGAAAGGTCTTCTCACCTAATTGAATCAAAGATAAAGAGATATCCTAATGAAACCTAGCTTGGATTGGATAATGAATGATACCTTTCCATGGATGAATTATGACTTAGCTTGGATTGCAAGATGATGTGCCTTCCATGGATAATAATAACATGTGAGAAATGACTATTCTGTGGGATTTATTCTTAGCACCGACAGGATATTGAAATGGAAGTTATCCCGTTAGTAGAGGTTGGGTTTCTAGTAGCAATATCTTTATCCCTTACCTATGTGCCCCCATAGGATGATTGTCTAGATAGACATTAGCTAGTGGATACACCTAGATAGAAGTTCATGGTCCTTAACTTGGCAAGTAGGACACCCTTTTTTGGTGTGAGAGACATCGGGGGATCATATTATAGCTCACATGGTCTCTACGTCGGTTAAGGCAACTTCTCACAATAATAATGAACTAAGGTTACTTCAAGAAGTATCTCATATGTGTTCAATGGTTTTAAAGATGTTAGCTTGCATTGACCATGTCTTATGAATTACAGTTTCTAACCTTCTTATATCATGTTTTAGCTTGGTCAATTGAATTTCATGAAATGTCTCATTTTAGCATGATTTAAATGTTCTATGCATGGCTATCATACTTGGTACATTGTTTTGTACTAACACATTCTATTGCCTACATTTCCCCAAATATATGGTCCGATATTCAGGGTTCTCAGTTTTGTTGGTAGAGGTTGACTTGGTTAATTCCCGAGCTTTGGTGAGTCCTCATGCTTCGAGGACAGATTTCTATTCATATCAGTTTTTTTTTATTTTCAGTTTTTAACATGATGTGTGCGCTAGGCCCAATTTCATTATATTGTATTAGATGGGTATTGAGACAAAGTGTTTAGTCATCCCGTTTTATTTTTACAAATGTTTTGGACTTGAAATGTTAGCTTTACTCCTCATTGTTTTATTTCTTATGTTATGAATTCTAAGTGGCTTGTATGGGGTCTCTCGGTGTCCTATACACCATGTTACATCTAGGGTCTACCCCTGGATCGTGACAACATCCAATAGTTTTGGTTAGCCTCAATGCTTACCGAAGCGTTCCACATTTATTTTCAGTATTTGTTAAGATCTCGCGTGTCTTGTCCCAACAATTATCATAGTATTTAGAGTCTTCACAGATAGCAGTAGTTGAGTTTTTTATCATTTCCTTTGTAATGTTTTGAGACTTTGAGTTAATCACTGATGTTTCACTAAGTATTTCAAAATATTATTGAGTTAAGGGGATTTTGAGACACTTTGAGTTTAATTATTCAATTGAAGTTACTATTTGTTTGAGTGAGTCTTCCGTTCAGTAGTGAGCCAGGCCAATGATTTGCTTGGGGACCAGTGATGGTTCTCGAGTGCCAACCACATCCATGATGTAGGCTCAAGGTATGACAAACTTGGTATCACAACACAGAGTTCAAAAGTAATAGGGTGTCTATGAAATCGTGTCGGTAGAATCCTTATTATTGGTGTGAAGTGCGCCACATTTATAATTAGGAGGCTACAACCTTTAGGAAACATTTCACTTCCTTCTTACTCTTTTTCGTGCAATAGACTTCAACTTTATCATTTTGTTCTAATTCGTGCTTGCACGTATATTTTCATATCATGCCTCGATGAAGAGCTATTCGAGGACGTCCTTCTAGGAGGAATGTGAATCCTCAAGAACAAGAGGTTCCTGTAACGACCCTAAAAACGAACTAGTGAAACTAGAGCCTCACATGTGAATTTGGAGTTGAGAACTTGATGAAATGATGAGAAATGACTGTGACGTCCGGAAACTAGTCGTTCGAACTAGTGAGTTGTAAGGGTCTTGTCGTTGAAGTTTGGAGTGTTGTTAAAGGACTTAAGGGGTTGATTAGCTAGTTGATTAATCACCTTTATAAGCTAGCAAGACCTTAAGCTAGGTCATGAAATCATTTAGAACCGAGACCCTCAAAACAGTCCCCTAAAAACAGTTTTAAGTTAGGAGTGAGGGTCAACTTTAAATGGTCATATATTTTAGCTCAAAACGAATTAGGTGGGACATTACCTATCCAATTAAAGGTCTCTGAGTCCTCTTTCCAACGCCACCGAGTTTGACCAATTCCGACCTTGGAGTAAAAAGTTATGCCTGAAATAGTGAAGCACTGTCCAAAGGACGAGTTTAGACGGGAATGGGCACAATTTTAAGTCAAGACTTTATGGGTCCTTAGTCCTTTTCCAAAATTGACCCTATGCTATTATTTTCCTTTCCTAGCAACTATAAGACCTTTTTATTACCCTAATTCTTCCATTTTAAGTCACTCCAATTAGAATTAAAAAGAACCCAACTCCTCT
>JAJOOH010009992.1:0-53749 GCA_029582605.1 Solanum gracilifrons | reverse complement strand
TTTTGACTATGAGGGGAGCCGGTAGTATGTCATGGCCCCGTCCTATCTATGTATGTAGAGGTGTGCGTTGGACAAGTATTTTGTAAATGAGCTTGGCTTTTGTTCTATGATGTCATTTTGAAATGGTTTGCCCTTAGTCCCTATTTCCCATTAATTAATGTTGAATGTACTTTCGCGACCGATGAAGTGTGATGACAAGTTTGAGAGGCTTGTTGGGGGTTCCTTTGGGTTCCTCATTCGCCATGTCACGTCTAGGCCCTAGGCTTAGGTCGTGACAATACCTTTGCACTCTGCCCCACTACAAGCCATAGAAAGACCTTTTTTGATCTTGAGCAAGTTGGATAGAAAGTCAATTGGAAAATAAGGGCAAACCTATTGGTTAAAACATGCATTGTATTCCTATTTTTGAGTGTGAGCGTTGTATTTGATTCCTGATTTTAAATTGACTCATATATGTGTGTGAATATGGAATCATTCTTTATGCGAGGACATTTAGATACTTTTGTTGAGCTTGAACTTGCACAAGTAGCAAGTATTGCGAGCATGATAATATTTGGTGATGGTGTGTCACAATTTGAATCTTTGAGTACACAATTGATCCTTACATAAGTAAATTGAGTCTTTTTGTGTGCATTCATGATTTAGTCTTGTGTAGGACTGTTTGACACACCCTTTTTGAACGTCTGAACTTGAATTTGCTTGAGGACAAGCAAAAGCTTAAGTTAGGGGGTGTTGATGAGTCCACAAATTGGACTCATTTAGGGCTTTGTTTTAATGGAAATAGTGTCCTTGGATGCTTGTTTTACCTTAATACCTGATTAAAATGCTTAATTTTCAGGTATTTGAAGCTTTATTGGAAACATGGACACTTAGGCGTAAAACAGAGAAAATAAGGCTGAAAAGAACAAGAAATGGAATCCTGCGGATCGCCGAGTTTAACTTGGCGAGTCACCGAAATGACATAAGCCGCTCTTCGTTCCAGTACACGAAGCATTGAAGGAAGTGGATCAAAAGGTGAGGAAAGGAGCACTCGGCGTGTTGCCGATCAGTTCCGCGGAGTAGTATTGTACCGCCCAATAATCCAGAATGCAACGATGCTAAAAGCAAGACACTGAAGGCGATGAGCTGACAAAAGGGCGGATCGCCGAGTTCATCGGCGATCTGGACTAATGTCGCCAAACAATCCTCCGCAGCACAATCTGTGTAAACGATAAATACTATTTAGAGTTGTAGTCTTAAGAGAGATTGGAGTGTGGAACAATTATTATTATTATTTTCACTTTAGAACATATTCTAGCTAATATTTTCTCTCAAGTTTGGAGATGGTTTTGTGGAGACTTGGAGAAAGGAGTTCTTCTTCCCCAAGTTGGAAGTGGGTCTTCTCTATTCACTTCCCTTTGCTTAATTCAAGGTTTAATTTCTTATACCCAGTTGATTTCATTATCATGTTAGGTATAATTTCATATTTCTTGATGTGTGGCTAAAAACCCACATTCTTGGGGTGTGATTTAGGAAATATGGGTTGATATTTTTGTTGGGTCTTGCTTGCTAATAGGTTAGATACATGTTAATGGTGATTTCACCTAGTGATTATAGTTTAATCTAAAGGGTTTGTTGTTGCAAATACAAAGCCACCCATGTAATTTTGGCTTGCCCGAGAGGGAGGTTGCGAAACCAAAACCATAGACTGATGGGCTAAGAAGTGTGTCGACATGAGGTTCAGCCCGAGAGACTGAGCACTTGTCTCATATCCTAACACTCAGCTCGAGAGAGTTAGTGGGGTAAGGTGTAGGCTGGTTTTCATGCGACAAATGGGTGTCCGACAGGAACGCATTTGAATCGGGGTAAGTTTCTCGAGAGGGAACTTATTTCCATTTGAAGCTTAGCCTAGTCACTATTATCTTGCAAATTTCCTATTGAAAGCATGTACCCAATGATTTATCTCAACTTTTATTGTGGTCACATCCCAAGAACCTTTCCCCATACTTGATTTTTTTGTTTATTTTGTTGTTTTAGCACTTGTTACAAAACCCACATTTGATATTTGACACTTTCGTGTCACCCCATTTAATTTACTATGTATCTTATCGCAAATGTGTTTAGGTACGACCAATTCGAATGAAATTGTAGTTGGCTATTAATCCTCAAAACCGCTCACTTGGGACACGATTCGAACCCTTGGTTGGGTTACTATATTATCGACGATTGTAGACATTCATACCGTAGGTCAGTATCGTTGGTCATGATAAGCATCAGTTGCCCAACTTGATTGGTCACAACTTGACTTAACATCCGAATAGCTTCACGGCACTCAGCATTGGTGACCGCACATTGGGGTTGCACTTGAGGTGCATTAGGTACCCCTTGTTCCTCAACATTCCTCCTAGCAGGACGACCTCAGACAGCTCTTCGTGGAGGCCTGATGCAAAAGACATGCGCAAGCACGAGTTAGAAGGAAACTTTTATAGAGATAACTCTATCGCACGAAATGAGTATGAAAGAAGTGAGGAAATTTCTAAATGTTGCGGTCTCCTAATTATAGATATGGCGTGCTTCACACGATAACTAGTACTCTACAGACACGACTTCATAGACTCCCTACGACTCTTCAACTCTGGGCTCTGATACCAAGTTTGTCACGCCCCGAGCCTACACCCTGGATGTGCCGGCACTCGAGAACCATTGTTGTCCCCAAGCAAACTCTTGGCCTGGCTAAACTCTTAGCGGAAGACTTTAAGCATTATTAAGAGAATTCAAATGCAATATAAACTCAATTGTCTCAAACTAAACTTAGAATTTTATAGAAATAACCATTCAACTTAGCCAAAGTGGCAACTCAAGTATTAACATAAACAATTGGAAATGGTAAGACTAAAGAACAAATAACTAACTTTCTATGAAGCCTCTAAACAATGAAAGATGTTGGGAAAAAACCCCCTATCATCCTAACAACTAAAAATGCTTAAAAACAATGCAAAAAGGGGATCCTCCGAAAAGCAAGGAGGATCAACAACTCACTCTGAGTGCTCGACTGGATCAACGAGGCGCTGGATGTTGATCATGAATACATGTCTATGCATCATAAAACGAAGCAGGCCAAATGGCATCAATACATTTAATGTACGAGCATGCGAGTATAAAACTAAACATGACATAAGCTTGAACTGAATTCTGGAAGAAACACTTACCTCATCTTTACTCAACTCATGGATACTTAACTCAATGCATAGATAAATAACAGTAAAGATGCAGTTTATATAAAGAATTTAAACAATAGGTGGCAATTTAATGTATTGAAAAATACAATAACAACTCCATATATATATACATAAAATAAATAAATAAACTACTATGTTAGTTTCTCTAACCGACAACCATCACTATGAGCTATGTGATTATACAGTGTCTCGCCCACGCTCCCAAAACTGTCCTATAACTTGCCGGAATATAGAACACCTCAACTAGGTGGATCCACTATTCTATGCTAAGAAGCATTAAGGAATCATCTAAAAAGTATGACCCTTTGATGCTTTCGTGACCAACTACACAAACCTACTGTATGAGTGTCTACGATCGTCGATAGTATAGTAACCAAACTAAAGCTTAGGTTCGTGTCCCAAGGGAGTGGTTTTGAGAATTGATAGAAAAATAAAATTTAGCTCTGATAAAAGTAACAAGAAAATGAAGATTTTTCCTAAAACACTTTGTAGCATCCCTCTCATTAGATGTGGTGCACTTCACACCCATGAAAAAGACTCTACTTAGTGCGGCTTTTCAGACATCGTAGGACTCTTAAACCTAATGCTCTGATAATAAGTTTGTCACGCCACGAGCTACCCCCGAGACGTGGACAAAGGACCTAGGTCACAAGTGACCCCAAGTTAACCCTGCTGGTGTGACATGAGCATATTAAGAATAATAATAACTAATGAGGAGCTAAATCATGAAAATGAAAGTGATGGGGAATACCCATATACTAAACTGAATACATCAAATCTTAGAGTTTTAATACAAAAGAAATAACAAACTCAAATACTAAGCTGAATCTAACTATGTCTGAAAATAGCCTCTAACTGACTAGAAGTGTTGGGACATGCCCTAGCTAAGTCTAGCAAAACTAAAACTAAAAGACTGAAATAATGAAAAGATAACATGACTATTGTCCTCAAAGAATGAGGACTCACCACTGATGCTACTGAATTGGAGATAGGGAACCGATCTAAGCGTGATCTAGATGTTGAGAACCTGAACCTACATCACGAGAAGATGTAGTGCAGAGTATGCATCAGTACTTGAAAGGTACTAAGCATGCAGAATAGAGTAAAGCCGAAACAAACACATACTTGAACAAGCAATAAAGCAAGAGCATAATTTGAACATGATATAGATACTGAATACTGAGCTGAATGCAATGACCAACTTTATAACATGCTGAGATTGAATACTGACTGTACTAAAATATGGTCAATGAAATGGAGTCTGACTGGACTGTGGGAGCTACTAATAACCGATAATAAAACCACATGAGATAAATATAGAATCCGATGTATACGCCCATCGAGAGGACCCAATACACCCGGCCAAAGGTGTAGAGGAATGCTGGCGTGATCACTAAAACGATGCCCACAGAGGGGACTTACAACCTACGTGGCTCGTAGTTCTGGGACTATATGGGTGACTAACCCTAGTCCAACTTGGTATTATACTAATCCTAATAGATTAAATGATCAACACATTTTGGCTGAATTTCTGTAATATATTGGATAGCTCAAAACTGACATGCAAACTGAGAATGCACATTTATATGCTGATAATAATTCTCCTAGTCATTTCTTCATGTTCCTCGTGCTTAACAGTTTTATCAGCTTGGACAGGGGAACAATACTCATCATAGGTGTACTCAAAGGGCACACCGTAGAAGTTCCAGCTATGCTGGATGTGTTAGCATAGGGCCCGAATCCAAGTGCATAAATCGGATCACCTATTGACACTTGATTAAGGAGTGACATATTTGTATTTAGATAGTCACGGATTGAAGACGGTGGAGCTTGTCCACTCATCCAAGCTTCGTACATCTCCATCATTTGTTGTCTTAATATCCTTACCTCTTTTATTGACACTGTTTCTTGTGAGTCCATTTGGTTGTGGACCTTATTATTGTCCAACTCTTTTCCGTCTGTGTGAGTCATTTTATTTTTCCCTTTTCACCTTGTATTGTTGGGATGGGATGCCAACTTAACCACAAACCAACCACCTTTAAGCTAATATGTCTCTCTTTCTTTCTGAATGGAGTAGCAAACAAATTATTGTTAATAAATTGTGCACATTGCATCCACATATATACTTCTAATATGGAAGACCTTATGTTTCATCCTGGCTTATCTAGGTGTTTCTCTCATCTTTAGTTATTTTTGTGGAAAAGGTTTCGATCGAACCCATTGGGTTGCTTACGTATCATATAGGTGCATGAATGAGATCTTTACGTAGTTCGAGAATATACATTATTTTATTATTATTTTTAGATTTATACATATAGATATATAAATTACTATTTATATATTTATTTATTTATATTAATGGGAAAAAATGCAACAAGAAATAAGCATAACTCAAAATATCATTTCAATGTTTGAAACATAAGTAGGAAAATGATGGAAATATCACCAAACGAATGTCAGTAACTTAAACAGGCACGACTTAAATAAAGTGTAGAAACATAGAATAAATAAAGAAGGACTTAAACTAAAATGAAACGACACTAATGAAACAAAGATTTGTTTCAGCCCTCCTATCCCAAATACCTAATTGTCACGCTTGCATCCCAATCTGCTCACTCATGGAGATTACAGTCTTAAACGACCTCATACAATCTGATATATATCTTGATTCAATTCAAGGAAAGTTAAGAGTCAAGTCTAAAAGTTAAGAATCAAGTCAAGAGAAGTTTATAAAGTTTTCAAAAGTCTTTCACAAACGTTTTAACTTTGTTTTAAGACTTAAGTTTCCAGTTAAGCAAAGAGTAAAGAGTTGAGTTCATTTCAACAATAGTTATAAGGGAACTAAGTATTCCCAAGAGTTTAAATTGTTTTCACATTTGAAAAAGAAAGGGAAACACCAATTTACAGAGAGCTTTTAAGCTAAAGTTTTGAATAATTATCTCAAACCAAAGAAATAAGTTTTATTTAAAACAGATGAGCTAAGTATATTTTTGGGAGTAGTATTGAGCACCAATATGGGATTTAAGTGCTTTTTAGCATAGACTAGTGGACCCACTTAGTGAAGGAATTCTATATGACGGGAAAATATAGGAAAATTCTGGCAGCGTGGGCAAGAAGATGTATCACCACTTAGGCTCATAGTGGTGGTTGTCGGTTAGAGAATCTCCCACAGAAACTATATTACTTTATTATATGAGTAAAGTTGATTTTGTTATTGCATTTTCTTTAACGAACTAAGTTGTTTTCCCCTGATTTACAAGCTTTCTATATATTGCATATGCTTTATTGCTTTATATTAAGTTAAGTTATTCAAGAGTTTAGTAAAGTCAAGGCAAGTGTTCCTTTCAGATTCTTTTCAAGCCTATGTTGTGTTTATCATTCCAACTCGCATACTCGTACATTCAATGTACTGATGCCAGTTGGCCTGCATCTTCTTATGATGTAGACGCAGGTAACCATGATCATCACCCAGTGCCTCGTTGATCCAGTTGAGCACTCACAGTCAGTTGGTGAGCCTCTTTGCATTCCAGAGGACTGATTTTACTTCACTTTCAGTGTTTCATTGTTATGATGATCAGGGGTCTTTGTCCCTACATCCCTCTGTGTTTTAGAGGCTTCATAGACATATAGTTATAATTCTTTAGTATTATTCATTTCAGATGTATACGTTTAAGACTTGAGTTGCCATTTTGGCTAGGACATTATTTCTTAAGTTATGCATGAGTTATATTTCTTATGTTTAAGTCTTATGCTGAGTAAGTAAGTTAGGCCAAGGGTTCACTTGGGGACAGTAATGGTTCACGAGTACCAGTCCCCCCAGGGTGTAGGCTCGGGGCATGACAAACTTTGTATCAGAGCACACAGTTTAAGAGTCCTAGGGATTTGATGAAGCCGTGTTTGTGGATTCCTATTTATCGGTGTGAAGCGCGCCATATCTATAATTGGAGGCTGCAACACTTAGGAAATTTCTCACTTCTTTCATACTCATTTTGTGCGTTAGAGTTTGGTCTCTAAAAGGTTTCTTTCTAATTCGTTCTTGCGCGTATTTTTCAATTAATAATGCCTCCACGAAGAGCTTTCAGAGGTCATCCTACTAGGCGTAATGTTGAGGAGCAAGGTGTACCCAATAATGCACCTGAAGTGCAACTCCAAGGAGAAGTTTCCAATGTTGAGTTCAGAGAAGCAATAAGGAAGCTAAGTCAAGCTGTGACTAATCAGGTTGGGCAACAATGAGGGACTCGAAAAGAAAAGGCTTCCACTTCGAGGATTCATGAGTTCTTGAGGATGAACCCTTCAAGCTTCACTGGTTCGAGCACTACTAAGGATCCAGAGAACTTTATTGAGGAGCTGAAAAAGGTATTTGATGTTATGCATGTTGCTGATACTGAGCGAGTTGAATAGATGCATATCAACTGAAGAATGTTTCTAGGACTTGGTTTGACAAATGAAAGAAGAACCGAGCTGAGGATGCACCACCTGCGAGTTGGGCATGTTTTGAGGAGGCCTTACCCTTAAGCAAGAGTCACTAAGTGTTCATGAGTATGGGTTGAAGTTCACCCAACTATCTTGTTATGCTCCGGAGATGGTTGCGTATATAAGGAGTAGAATGAGTTTGTTTGTTGATGGGTTGTCCTGCCTATCAAGCAAAGAGGGCAGGGCAGCGATGCTAATTGGGGACATGGATATATCGAGGTTAATGGTGTATGTGCAGCAGGTTGAGGAAGAGAAGCTGATGGACAGAGAAGAGTTTAGAAACAAGAAGGCCAAGATAGGGAGTGAATTCGGGCAGCAGAAAAGTAATGTGAACAGTTCATCCTTTCAGCAAAAGCAAAAGGGACCTACTTCATCATATGCTAGTGCACCTGCACCCAGAAACAAAGGTGAGTAAAATAGTTAGAATTCCCAGCATTTCAAGGCTAGACCTACCCAATCTTAGGGTAGTGTGGTACAAGGAGGTAACTGGGCTCCTGCATGTGCTAAATGTAGTAGAACCCACCCGGGTAAGTGTCGCGATGCTCCACAAGTTGTTTCAAGTTTGGACAAGAGAGTCACTTTATGAAAGAGTGCCCTAAGAACCGGCAAGGTAGTGGAAATCAGAGCAATAGAGCCCAATCTTCATCAGTTGCTCCACCAGACGGGGCTATACCTAGAGGAGATACTTCCAGTACTGGCGGAGGAACAAACCATCTTTATGCTATCACTAGACGCCAAGATCAAGAGAACTCTCCAGATGTTGTCATTAGTATGATTAAAGTCTTTACTTTTGATGTTTATGCTTTGCTAGACCCAGGAGCAAGTTTATCTTTTGTAACCCCTTATGTTGCAAATAAGTTTAATGTTCTTCCTTAGAAACTCTGTGAACCCTTTTGTGTTTCTACACATATTGGGGAGTCTATTCTAGCTGAGAGAGTTTATCGTGATTGTGTCATTTCCATCAATCGCAAAGACACCATGGCTGGTTTAATTGAGTTAGACATAGTAGATTTCGACGTCATTTTAGGTATGGACTAGTTGCATGCCTGTTATACCTCCATTGATTGTAGAACTCGAGTTGTTAAGTTACAAATTCCAAATGAGCCAGTCTTAGAGTGGAAAAGTAGTTCAGCACTGCCTAAGGGTCATTTTATTTCGTACCTTAAAGGTAAGAAAGTTAGTTTCCACGGGGTGTGTCTATCACTTAGTCAGAGTTAATGACTCTAGTGTTGAGATACCTCCCATTCAGTCAGCTCCTATAGTAAAAGAGTTTCCAAAAGTTTTTCCAGATGATCTACCTGGAGTCCCTCCTGAGAGAGAAATAGACTTCGACATAGACATTCTTCTCGATACTCATTCTATCTCTATTCCGCCATATAGAATGGCACCAACAGAGTTGAAAGAGCTTAAAGAACAATTGAAAGATCTCCTTGATAAGGGCTTTATTCGACCAAGTGTCTCACCTTGGGGCACTCCGGTATTGTTTGTGAGAAAGAAAAATGGTTCCCTTAGGATGTGTATAGATTACCGCCAATTGAACAGGGTTACCATCAAGAACAAGTATCCTCTTCCGAGAATTGATGATCTTTTCGATCAACTTCAGGGTGCTTCTTGTTTTTCTAGGATTGACCTCAGATCTGGCTACCATTAGTTGAAAGTAAGGGAGTGTGATATTCCCAAGACAACATTCAGGACCCGTTATGAGTTGCTGGTCATGTCATTCGATTTAACTAATGCACCTACAACGTTCATGGACCTTATGAATAGAGTATTCAAACCTTATTTAGATATGTGTGTTATAATTTTCATTGATGACATTCTAATCTATTCAAGAAATGAGGAAGATCATGCTAGCCATCTCAGAATAGTTCTTCAAACTTTGAAAGGTAATGAATTATATGCTAAGTTCTCTAAATGTGAGTTTTGGCTTGAGTATGTGGCATTCTTTGGCCACATATTTTCTGGTGATGGAATTAGAGTTGATACCCAAAAGATAGAGGCAATACATAATTACTGATATTAGGAGTTTCTTGGGTTTGGCTGGATATTATAGAAGATTCGTATAGGGGTTCTCATCTATTTCATCCCCTTTGACCAAGTTAACTCAGAAGACAGTGAAATTTCAATGGTTTGAAGCTTGTGAGAAATGCTTTCAGGAATTGAAAAAGAGGTTGACTACTGCCCCAGTATTGACCTTACCAGAAGGTACTCAAGGTTTTGTGGTGTCCTGTGATGCATCTAGAGTTGGTTTGGGTTGCATGTTAATGCAGGATGGAAAATGTATAGATTATGCCTCCAAACAATTGAAAGTTCATGAGAAGAACTACCCAACCCATGACTTAGAGTTGGTTGTTGTGGTATTTGCTTTGAAGATATGACGTCATTATTTGTATGGTGTTCATGTTGAGGTATTCACTGATCACAAGAGTCTTCACTATGTGTTTACTCAGAAAGAGCTTACTCTCAGACAAAGGTGATGGTTAGAATTACTCAAGGATTATAACATGAGTATTCTTTACCACCCAGGTAAGGCTAATGTTGTTGTTGATGCTTTAAGCAAGTTTTCTATGGGTAGTACCGCCCATGTTGAGGAAGAAAAGAGAGAGTTAGCGAAAGATGTGCATAGACTTATACGCTTAGGAGTCCTACTGATGGATTCCACAGAAGAAGGAGTAGTGGTGATGAATGAGGTCGAATCTTCATTAGTGTCAGAAGTGAAAGAAAAGCAAGACCAAGATCCTATTTTGCTTAAAATAAAGGCAAATGTTCATAAGCAAAAAGTATTAGCTTTTGAACAAGGGGGAGATGGCGTATTGAGATATCAAGGTAAATTATGTGTACCAATAGTGGATGGACTCCAAGATAGGATCATGGAGGAAGCTCATTGTTCCAGATATTCCATTCATCCGGGTTCCACAAAGATGTATCGCGATTTGAGAGAAGTCTATTGGTGGAGTAGCATGAAAAAAGGCATTGCCAATTTGTTGCTAAGTGTCCGAATGGTCAACAAGTTAAAGTAGAGCATCAAAGGCCCGGTGGTTTGGCCCAGAATATCAAACTTCTGGAATGGAAGTGGGAGATGATTAATATGGATTTCATCACAGGTTTACCAAGGTCTCGCAGGTAACATGATTCTATTTGTGTAATTGTCGATAGAATGACAAAATAACCCACTTTTTGCCAGTAAAGACTACCCATTCATGCTAAGTTGTATCTTCAAGAGGTGGTAAGACTTCATGGGGTCCCGATCTCCATTATTTCAGACAGAGGTGTGCCATTTACTGCACAGTTTTGGAAATCATTCCAAAAATGCTTGGGTTCAAAGGTGAACTTAAGTACTGCCTTTCATCCTCAGATAGATGGGCAAGCAGAGCCCACTATTCAAAACTTAGAGTATATTTTGAGAGATTGTGAGATTGACTTCAAAGGTAATTGGGATGATCACCTACCTCTCATCGAATTTTCTTACAACAATAGTTACCACTCTAGCATCCAAATGGCTCCTTATGAAGCTCTTTATGGGAGAAGATGTCGATCTCCTATTGGATGGTTTGAAGTTAGTGAAGTATGGCTGATAGGACCAGATTTAGTTCATCAAGTTATGTAGATGTTGAAAGTTATTCAAGAGAGGTTGAAAACGGCGTAGAGTCATCAGAAATCCTACACTGATGTTAGGAGAAGGGAGTTAGAGTTTGAAGTAGATGATTGGGTGTATTTGAAAGTTTCACCAATGAAAGGTGTTATGAGATTTGGTAAGAAGGGGAAACTCAGTCCCCGGTATATTGGCCCTTACGGAATATCGAAAAGGGTAGGTAATGTAGCTTATGAGTTGGAGCTACCACAAGAGTTAGAAGTGGTTCATCCGGTGTTTCACATCTCCATGTTGAAGAAGTGCATGGAGATCCTTGATTGATCGTACCAACGAAGATATTGGGATCAAGGATAGCTTGTCTTATGAGGAGATTCTTGTTCAAATTCTAGATCGCCAAGTTCGCAAGTTGAGAACAAAAGAGGTAGCATCAGTCAAAGTTCTTTGGAGGAATAAATTTGTTGAGGAAGCTACTTGGGAAGCTGAGGAGGACATGAAAAAGAGATATTCACATCTCTTCGAATCCAGAGAAGTTCCAACTTAAGGTACTAATCATTTTCTTCGTATTTAAATATAAGTTGGCATGCTGTTTTTGCATTCTCTTGTTGGGTGTTTGAACTGAATGACTGATGTTACACCCTTAGCCTAGTAAGAGTAATTTCATTTGAGGACGAATGTTCCCAAGGGGGATATATTGTAACATCTTGCAAATTGAAATAACTAGGAAGAAGCTAAGAATTGGAAATAGTGATTTTTGGAAATAATGAAAATCTGGAAATTTGTTTAAGTTAAGAATGAGTTTTGGGTCAACTTCAAATAACCATAAATCATAGCTCAGGATGATTTAGGTGTATTTCCAGATACTGTAGGAAATATCGTTGAATTATCTTTCCAACACCACTGAATTTGCCCAATTCCGAGTTCGTATGAGTGAGATAGCCCATTGGAAGTTGGGTTGTCTGTATAAGGAATGTCCAATCTGGATTTTGGAAGGGTAATTTGGTCTTTTCCATACCCAACTTAATTAATTCGTTTTTGGTAATATTTTTAAGGTCTAAACTGATAGGATTCAGCTTACTCTTTGGGAAAAATAGAGTTAGGGTTTTTGGAGAAAGAACGCAAGAGGAGAAGAAAGGAGAAAAGAACCAAGATCATCGTTTGTAAGTATTTCGCTTGTGGATTTCATCAAGGGGTGATCCCTATGAGGTATGTGAGATCATATATTGTTGGGTTAGTTCACCCATGTGCCAATCATGATTCAATTCAGCGAAGTTATATAATTTTGAAAGTAAATCCTACGATTTCTTGATCATAATTCGATTGAAATCTTGTGGGTTCTTGTTGTTAAAGTTTCTTGAGTTTGATTCATGATTTTACTTGTGATTTCGAGTAGAATCTGATGTAGTTTGATAGTATAGTTGATTCTAAGTGTTTGGGGAAAGAACCAAGTGAAATTAGAGGGTTTAGAGTCGAAAAACGAAGAAGAAAATTTGAGATTTTCTGGGGAAGGGGATGGGGTACCGCGCCCCAAAAGAGTCTCTAAATGCTGGGCCCTTGGGCGCCGCGCCAGCCAGAGCGCCCCAGCTTGGTATTTAAATTTCAATGGTTGGCGCCCCGCGCCTCTCAGAGCGCCAAGGATGCCAGTTCTTCCCATTCTTTCCCCATTTTTCCGTACTAGTTCCTTAGCAATGTACCTATGTTTTCTAGTTGATTCCAACACCCTAGGGTACATCTAAACATCATGAAATCATCCATAAACATGAGATTATGAACCTTAAATCCATAATTCAGTTCAAGAAAAGTTAAGAGTCAAGTCTAGAAGTTAAGAAGCAAGTCAAGAAAAGTTAAGAGTCAAGTCTAGAAGTTAAAAAGCAAGTCAAGAAAAGTTTATAAAGTTTTCAAAAATCTTTCACAAACATTTTAACTTTGTTTTAAGACTTATGTTTCGAGTTAAGCAAAGAGTAAAGAGTTGAGTTCATTTCTCCATAAGTTATAAGGGAACTAAGTATTCCTAAGAGTTTAAATTGTTTTCACATTTGAATAAGAAAGGGAAACACCAATTTCCAAGAGAGCTTTTAATCTAAAGTTTTGAGTAATTATCTTAAGCCAAAGAAAGAAGTTTTGTTTTAAAACATATGAGCTAAGTATATTTTTGGGAGTAGTATTGACCACCGATATGGGGATGCGAGTTCATACTAACTCAAGTCTTCATAAACCATGTCGCTATCATGAGTAGTAAAGGATCATACTTTTTAGATGACTTCTTAAGCTCTTTTTAGCATAGACTAGTGGATCCACTTAGTTAAGGCGTTCTATATGACGGCAAAGTATAGGACAGTTCTGGCAGCGTGGGCAAGACGATGTATCACCACTTAGGCTCATAGTGGTGGTCGTCGGTTAGAGAATCTCCCACAAAAACTATATTACTTTACTATATGAGTAAAGTTGAGTTTGTTATTGCATTTTATTTAACAAACTAAGTTGTTTTCCACTACTTTACAAGCTTTCTCTATATTGCATATTCTTTATTGTTTTATATTGAGTTAAGCTATTCAGGAGTTGAGTAAAGTCAAGGTAAGTGTTCCTTTCAGATTCTTTTCAAGCCTATGTTGTATTTAGCATTCCAACTCTCATATTCGTACATTCAATGTACTGATGCCAGTTGGCCTGGATCTTCTTATGATGCAGACGCAGGTAACTAGGATCATCACCCAGCGCCTCGTTGATCCAGTTGAGCACTCAGAGTCAGTTGGTGAGCCTCCTTGCATTTTGGAGGACTCATTTTACTTCGCTTTCAGTATTTCATTGTTAGGATTATGGGGGGTCTTTTCCCGACATCCATCTGTGTTTTAGAGGCTTCATAGACAAATAGTTATAGTTCTTTAGTCTTATTCATTTTAGATGTATACATTTAAGACTTGAATTCCCATTTTGTCTATGACATTATTTCTTAAGTTATGCATGAGTTATATTTCTTATGTTTAAGTCTTCCGCTGAGTAAGTAAGTCAGGCCAAGGGTTCACTTGCGGTCAGTAATAGTTCTCGAGTTCCAATTCCGCCTAGGGTGTAGGCTCAGGGTGTGACATAAACATAATAATATTATTAATAATAATAATAACCAACAAAACTAGGATCTCAGAAGACGGGCGATAATCCGCGTGATCATTTTCAATCTAGCTTGTTAACATCCGAATCGAAATACATACAAATTTTTATATAGTTTAGTGACTGTATAGAAGGATCTAATCCTTTTACCCAAGCAAAGGGTCTGTCGAGATTCAAATACGTATTGTTAGTGAGCCCATGTGTCTAGCAGTTCTAACCGGGTATAAGGAACCCTTTTACTCCTTATCGGGCTGAGACCACGGCTGGCTAGACGGAGTCACTAAGACTAAGCCACTAACTTGTTTTATTGAATCTGGCTGTACCACCATCTCGAAACCAAGTCAAGAAACCATATATAAATTTATACATATTTAGATAAAGTCTAGATCTTTCATGATAAATATAAATTCGAAGCTAGCTTTCCGGCATAGATATAATTCTTTAGCCAGACATAGTCACGGCTTAGATCGAAGGTCAGATAAAAGAAATAAGAGGAAAAGAATAAGAAAATACCTTGTCGTTACCAAACAACACTCTTTATTAATAAATTCGGCCAAACTCCGGCGATCTTACAAAAACTAAAAGAAAAGTTTTACAAGATAATAACTAAAAGAGAGAGAGTGGTTCTGAACCTGCTCCTCAAGAAATGAAAGACAAGCGTATTTATAGAAAGAAAATAAAACAAGGGGCATCTTTGTATAGTAGTACTAGGTCCCATCTGTCCCCTGAACAGTGTATCTACGGTTGAATAACAGTATATCTATTGTTGATAGATGCTTTAAAGACAAAATAATCTTATCTTATCTTATCTTTACATCTTATCCTTCTTTTTCAATTCTCTAAGGAAATCTTCCGCTTTAGACAACATATCTTCTGACACGATTTTCTCCGATTCACAAGGTTGGGCCTCTTGAACATCATCTGCGACATCATCACTTGTTTCACTCCTTATCGAGGTGTCTGATTTATCATAGTGAGTGATATTAAGAAGCAAATTTTTTCTGACTTCTTCCAAATACTCTTTAATCATTTCTTTTTTATTTCGATCTTGAATGGAAATTCTCCTGGCAATATGCTTGACGGAGTTGTCAGCAGCTATTCCTTTGTGAGGTATAGTACCATAATCTTTGATTTTTTGAGAAATAGAGTCCAACAATTCTTGACCATATAATGATTTAGTCTATGGATCCTTTTTCATTAATTTATCCCAGAAATTATTATAATAAGTCCTATATAAACAGGGAATTTGTAACAATCTCTTATTCTTTTCCTCTTATTTCTTTTATATGACCTTCGATCTAAGCCGTGACTATGTCCGGCTAAACAATTATATCTATGCCGGAAAGCTAGCTTCGAATTTATATTTATCATGAAAGATCTAGACTTTATTTAAATATGCATAAATTTATATATGGTTTCTTGACTTGGTTCCGAGATGGTGGTACAGTCAGATTCAATACAACAAGCTAGTGGGTTTGTCTTAGTGATTCCATCTAGCCAGCTGTGGTCTCAGCCCGATAAGGAGTAAAAGGGCGCCTTATACCCGGTTAGAACTGCTAGACACATGGGCTCACTAACAATACGTATTTGAATCTAGACAGACCCTTCACTTGGGCAAAAGGATTATATCCTTTCATACAGTCATTGAACTATATAAAAATGTGTATGTATTTCGAGTCGAATTTATTCGGATGTTAACAAGCTAGATTGAAGATGACCATGCGGAGCCTGATAAGGAGTAAAAGGGCGCCTTATACCCGGTTAGAACTGCTAGACACATGGGCTCACTAACAATACATTTTTGAATCTCGACAGACGCTTTGCTTGGGTAAAAGGATTAGATCCTTCCATACAGTCATTAAACTATATAAAAATTTGTATGTATTTCGATTCAGATTTATTCGGATGTTAACAAGCTAGATTAAAGATGACCGCGCGGATTACCGCTCATCTTCTGAGATCTTGGTTTCTTTGTATTCGTTGGTATCAGAGCCTAGGAACTTTCATGATAAATATGAGATTGAGGTGAAGTATTTCGGCATAGATGTATTCTCTTAATCATGGATTTAGGAGATACTAGTACTAAAAGTACTCGATTGGAAGAGGTAGATATACCTCAAAACCTTGATTTGTTAAACAAATGAACTATTCCGAAAGTTGATATAAAAACCATTTATGACTATGGTTGATTTGATAAGATCTCTACTAAACAGCTGATTAAAACTACTGAACAATCTCTAGTGTTAAACTCATCAGAACAGACTATTCGTTTATTGAATAAACGTGATATTTATGTTTATAAAAATAAAAACAAATTCTTTCATATTGGCATGGTTCAAATTGCGTTTAAACCCCTAACTCTTAAAGGGTTACCTGAGACATATTTAGCTGCTCTTTGCGATGTGAGAAATTTGAATTTTAGACAATCTTTGATGGGTTCGATCGAATCTACGGTGGCCTATGGTCCTGTTTATTTTAATACTCAGCAAAATTTGCAGTTATATTTGACTGATTCTAACATATTAGATGCTTTAACTTTGAATGTTAAAATGCATGGTTATAATTATACACCTGGGTCTGAATTAATTTGTTTATCTTATAGAATCTATTTCAAATTGCTTACTACTTTGAATCCTAGATGTAAATTATATGATACATCTGATCAAACTATTTTAGTGGAAACTAATTTCGCTAAGTCTAAGGTCACTACTAGAAAACCTATAAAATGGGATGAGATTAATTTTCCGACTACTTGGACTTTAAACTCTGTTATACCTCCAGAACAGATGACTGTTGCTGTCACTAATTATGAATATTCTCATATTACTCAAAATGCTGATGGAAAAATTTGTATTCAGTTTGATTCATATTATGTTCTTCGTACCCTGGTTTATAACCACTTATTTGCCTTTATTCATCAGTGTTCTTGAACGATCCTATAAAGATGAATCAGGTAATATTATCAAAGTTATTTATCCTCCTCAGGCACCGTTTATACTACCTAATAATACAGGTATTACTTTCACTACTTTTCAGAAGTTTATTGAAAATTATGTGGCTACAGTAAGCATTAATGAGATTAATAATCTCATTTCTCAAAACAACTATTTAGGACTTTATGTGAAAGTTTTAGGCGAACATATTAGTTCTCTTGATAAAAAGTTAGATGATTTGAAGTCTTTAATTGTTCAGATTAAAAGTGATTTAAAATCTTCTGAACAAGCTTCTATGTCAAAACAGTCGGATGTGCATATTCAGAGACCTCCTAAAATTCAGGATTTTGTTTTTAAACCCCTATATGATCTTGAAAATCTTCTTGGTAAAAAGTCTTCAAAATTTGGTGCTCAACCTACTAGTTTATTTGATGATTTTCCAGATGAAATGGAAACCACTTTTGATTTTAAAAATCAAGTTGATTTGGAAATTAATAAACTTCGTGGTTATCCCAAAAAGAATAGTGGTAATACTAAATATGCTCAGCAACCTAGTATGCAAACGTATTATTATCCCAGACCGACCCCTCAAGATGTTCTGATAGAGGAACGTGATTGGAACCAAACTAATACTTCTTATAGTGGAAATGAGATTTATGAATGGAATCTCGACGGTTTAGCTGATAGGCAATTAACTATACTTGTTCATACAATGCTTATGTATGCTACTATTTCTAAGAGTGTTAATAACACCGATAGAACTATTTGCAAGATGATAATTGCAGGTTTTACTGGCCAACTTAGAGGCTGGTGGGATAATTATATGAGTACTGAGGCAAAAACGTCGTAATTAATGCTAAGGCTGCTAATGAAGGTGTTGATAACTTAGGTTTTGCCTTAGTAAAAAACAGAGAAGACGCAGTTTATACCCTAGTCCTGACTATTCTCGAACATTTTAATGGTAGATTTACCAATCAATATGAAACTGTTCGTTCTTGTTAAATGGTCTTCAATGTAGACATTTAGGCGAATTTCGATGGTATAAAGATAGTTATCTAAGTCGGGCGATGGAACTGCCGAAAAATGGTCTTGAGCATTGGAAAGCCAAGTTTATAGATGGCTTACCTCCATTATTTCCAGAAAGAGTTAAGAAAACTCTTCGAAATTCGCAAGGTGCTATGCCTTATGGCGTTTATACTTATGGTAAGCTTATAGAAGCCTGCACTCAAGAAGGTATTAATTTGTGCAATGAATTAAAGCTCTCTAGGCAGCTTAAGATTGATAAGCTTAGAGAAATATCTCAGCTAGGAGACTTTTGTGCCCAGTTTGGATTACCTGATACTATCGCAAAAGGTATCAAACATAGAGATTCTAATAAATCTAATCCAGATAGATCTCGTCCGAAAAGAAGATCTAGAAGAAGGCCTAGGGAAGAACGAGAAGATCGAAAAGCTCATAGCAAATCTAATAGATTTACGAAGAATAGGTCTAGGCGAGATCTCACAAAGATTAAGTGCTACAAGTGTGGAAAATTTGGGCATATAGCACCAAATTGTAGTCTTGAAAAGCTTAAAACTCTAGAGTTAGAGGAAGATATGCACGATAAAATTTGTAGTTTCTTGTACACCTCCAATTTTGAGTCAGATTATGATGATTATTCTGAATCAAGTTTCAAAACTGATAAACCTGAAACATCTGGTAATACTCGGTCAGCGACTATAGATGCTTGTAAATGTAGAGGTGATATTTGCTCTTGTGAAAATGATGAATTTTATAAATTACAATCTCAATTTGAAGATATGAATATTAATACCATTACTTCAGATAATGTGATAGAACTTTTAAAAGAAATTACTAATAACACATTGTGTGAAAAAATTATTTAGCTTGCTGTTAATAATAAGGCTAGTTCATCTAATATTGTTGACAAATCAAAAAATGAATTTGAATATTTTGCTCCTTACTCTTTATCTGAAGTCAATGATCGACTTTCTAGATAGCATATTGTTATACGTGATACTTCTTTTGATGATTTAAAAGGAGAAATTGAACAATTTAAGCAAGAGATTAAATCTCTTAAACAAAATCAAATTATTTGTGATCACCGCCTTACTCAGATTGAGTCTGCTACTAACAAAGGTAAAAATATTGTTGAAGAAAATACTCTTGGAAAACCTATTAATATTGATCCTAAACAAAATATGTTTTTAGGAATGATGCAGGTTGTTACAACTCATAAATGGTATGTTAAATTCACCATGTTGATTGATAATGCTTTCTCTATAACTGATATTGATATGATTGACAGTGGAGCCGATGTGAGTTGTATTCAGGAAGGTCTTGTGCCTACCAAATATTTTGAGAAAACAACTCATATGGTTAGATCTTCTTCAGGACATGCTTTAGATATAAAGTATAAATTGCCTAATACCCGTATTTGCCAAAATAAAGTTTGCATTCCACATTTCTTTTTCTGGGTAAAAAATCAGTTATATCCTCAAATTATACGTGGAACCCCTTTTATAAATGCAATCTATCCTTTCACCAATATAACTGCTAAAGGATTTTCTGTTTCTTATAAAAATCAAGATATTAGTTATACTTTTATCACTGATCCTATTTCTCGTGATATTAATGCTTTAATTAATATGAAGCAAAAACATGTGGATTCTTGACAACTTCAATTATTTAGCATGAATATATTTGACACTTTGAGATCAACCAAAGTATAAGAAAAGATTAAATTAATAACTGAACAGATAGCCATTGATATTTGTGCTGATCATCCTAGTGCTTTTTGGAATCGTAAAAAGCATATTGTCACTCTTCCATATGAAGATATCTTCAGTGAGGATAATATTCCAACGAAATCTCGCCCTTGTCAGATGAATGCCGAATTGGTAGAATTCTACAAAAAGGTAAATGATAATTTATTACAGAAAGGTTTAATAAGACCCTCAAAATCTCCTTGGTCTTACACTGCATTTTATGTCAATAATGCAGCTGAAAAAGAACACGGTGTTCCCAGGTTAGTTATAAATATAAACCTTTGAACAAATATTTGAAATGGATTAGGTATCATATTCCAAATAAAAAGGATTTATTGTCAAGATTATATGACGCTAATATATTTTCTAAATTTGATTTAAAATCGGGTTATTGACATGTTAAATTATTTAAAGAGCACTCTTATAAAACTGATTTTAATGTCCCGTTTGGAAAATACGAATGGAATGTCATGCCATTTGGTTTGAAAAACGCTCCTTCGGAATTTCAGAAAATTATGAATGATATTTTCAACCCATATTTGGAATTCATCATTGTTTATATTGATGATATTTTGGTTTATTCAAAGACTCTTGAAATGGATATTAAACATTTAGACATTTTCAAGAAAATAGTTATACAAAACGGTTTGGTGATTTCTAAACCAAAAATGAGTCTATTTTAAACTGAAGTCAGATTTTTAGGACATCTTATTTGTCAGGGGAAGGGGAAGGTTACCCCTATTCAAAGATCGATTGATTTGGCTTCTAAGTTTCCTGATGTCATTACAGATAGAACGCAAATGCATAGATTCTTGGGAAGTTTAAATTATATTTCCCCCTTTTACAAGAATTTATCTTGTGATTTAGCCCCATTATACGACAGGCTAAAAAAGGATCATAAAGCACTTTGGACTAATAGTCTCACTAATTTGGTAAAAAATATTAAACTTCGTGTCAAATCTTTGCCATGTTTAACTCTTGCTAACCCAGCTTGGCAGAAGATTGTAGAGATAGATGCGTCTAACATTGGCTATGGAGGAATATTAAAACAAATTAATCCTCATAATAAAATTTAATATTTGATTCGATTTCATTCAGGAAAGTGGAGCGATGCTCAGAAAAAATATGCTACAGTAGCACATGAAATGCTAACTATTGTTAAATGCGTATTATAATTCAAGGATGATTTATAAAGTCAAATTTTTTTTGATAAAAACAGACGCACAATCAATAAAATATATGTTTGACAAAGAGTTCAAGCATGATGCTTCAAAGTTAATTTTCGCCAGGTGGCAGGCACAGCTAGCCCCCTTTGATTTCGAAATACATTATAAAAAAGGGAGTGATAACTCTCTTCCTGATTTCTTATCCAGAGAATATCTTTCATCATGGGCTTTCTTCCTTTCTTTAACGATAAAACTTTAGTTGCTATCTTAAAGGCAATTCCTCTTAATAGAGATATATAGGAACGAATTCTATGGAGAATTATAGATGGAATGATGATGGATATCGTCACAAATTAGATGATAGAAGAAGCACACTATGAGAGCTATGATTATTATGAATTTTATAACTTAATTGATGACTAAAACAAAATGTTTTGTTTGTAGAATGGACCCTCATTGGGTTACTAAGGGTAGAGGCAAGGGACATGTCCCACGAGGAAGGGGGAGATCATCCCTCGGGTCATTATTAGGATCTTCATACGGGTCCTCATCGAACTCCCCGATTTTACAGCGAGGAGGCATGAGTTTGATAAACTCTAAAATATCTCAAAAGGCGACATCATCCTCCGTACATCTAGAAGATATCCCAGAAGGTAGTCCGTTATATGCAGAACTACAGGCATGTCTGTCACAGAAGCAAAGTGATACTTTTGCCTCTATTACTAATGACGATATTGATGATGTCAGATCGTATGAAAGAGTAGCAAAGAAAGAAATGATATTTCTGCTTGAAAACTCTGAGATTCAGAGGAAAGAAGAACACTGGAAGATATTCTAGCGATATCTACTTAACGGATTATACTTCCCGGGTGAGTCATACAAAACTCGCTCGTATTACAAGACCATCTTGATGAACACGGGTAGTGTTGAATTTCAGCACTTCTCAGGTTACAACACCAGCGAGAACGTTTATAACTTCTCCAAAATGATTATAAAACAAATTATATCAATAGAAGAATGGGGTATATCCTCGATGAAAGAAAGGTAGATTAGCCTGAACAAAATCCCTACTAGGTTCAAATTTTGGGATTATATTAACGTGTTCAGTAAAAATCCTCTACTATAATAATGAGAGGCATAAACATACTTGGTTCATTAAGGTTTGTACAAAGATATTTACTGACCCAATCCCAAATTGGTTCTTAAACTGGTGGTCATACTACGGTCCGACGGTAAAGATTTTGTCTGACACCTTTTTAAAATTATACAAGAACTGGGTTAAGGTTTCACCAGACCTTAATGGCTTATACCACTCAGATCATATTTTTTATATGGAACAAATTGAACAAATGTATTTCTTTATAGAATTCTCGATAGCATCGATCCATAAATGGACTCCAGAAGTAGGTTTTATCGAAGAACAAATTCCGTGTTTATATCAGACTTATTATAATAATTTCTAGGATAAATTAATGAAGAAGGATCCCAATACTAAATCATTATATGGTCAAGAATTGTTGGACTCTATTTCTCAAAAAATCCAAGATTATGGTACTATACCTCACAAAGAAATAGTTGCTGACAACACCGTCAAGTATATTGCCAGGAGAATTTCCATTCAAGATAGAAATAAAGAAGAAATGATAAAAGAGTATTTGGAAGAAGTCAGGAAAAATTTGCTTCTTAATATCACTCACTATGAAAAATCAGACACCTCGATGAGGAGTGAAACAAGTGATGATGTCGCGGATGATGTTCAAGAGGCCCAGCCTTGTGAATCGGAGAAAACTGTGTGAGAAGATATGTTGTCTAAAGCAGAAGATTTCCTTAGAGAATTGAAAAAGAAGGATAAGATGTAAAGATAAGATAAGATAAGATTATTTTGTCTTTAAAGCATCTATCAACAGTAGATATACTGTTATTCAACAGTAGATACACTGTTCAGGGGACAGATGGGACCCAGTACTATTGTACAGAGATGCCCCTTGTTTTATTTACTTTCGATAAATATGCTTGTCTTTAATTTCTTGAGGAGTAGGTTCAGAACCACTCTCTCTCTTTTAGTTATTATCTTGTAAAACTTTCCTTTTAGTTTTTGTAAGATCTTATTAATAAAGAGTGTTGTTTGGTAACGACAAGGTATTTTCTTATTCTTTTCCTCTTATTTCTTTTATCTGACCTTCGATCTAAGCCGTGACTATGTCCAGCTAAATAATAATATCAATGCCGGAAAGCTAGCTTCGAATTTATATTTATCATGAAAGATCTGGACTTTATCTACATATGCATAAATTTATATATGGTTTCTTGACTTGGTTCCAAGATGGTGGTACAATCAGATTCAATACAACAAGTTAGTGGCTTTGTCTTAGTGACTCCGTCTAGCCAGTCATGGTCTCAAGCTGATAAGGAGTAAAAAGGCGCCTTATACTCGGTTAGAACTGCTAGACACATGGGCTCACTAACAATACGTATTTGAATCTCGACAGACCCTTTGCTTGGGTAAAATGATTAGATCCTTCCATACAGTCATTAAACTATATAAAAATTTGTATGTATTTCAATTCGGATTTATTCGGATGTTAACAAGCTAGATTGAGGATAACCGCGCGGATTATCGCCCATCTTCTGAGATTCTGGTTTCGTTGGTGGCTAGACGGAGTCACTAAGACAAAGCCACTAACTTGTTGTATTGAATCTGATTGTACCACCTTCTCGGAACCAAGTCAAGAAACTATATATAAATTTATGCATATTTAGATAAAGTCTAGATCTTTCATGATAAATATAACTTTGAAACTAGCTTTTCGGCATAGATATAATTCTTTAGCCGTAAAGCTAGCTTCGAATTTATATTTATCATGAAAGATCTAGACTTTATCTAAATATGCGTAAATTTATATATGGTTTCTTGACTTGGTTCCGAGATGGTGGTACAGTCAGATTCAATACAACAAGTTAGTTGCTTTGTCTTAGTGACTCCGTCTAGCCAGTCGTGGTCTCAACCCGATAAGGAGTAAAAGGGCGCCTTATACACGGTTAGAACTGCTGGACACATGGGCTCACTAACAATACGTATTTGAATCTCGATAGACCCTTTGTTTGGGTAAAAGGATTATATCCTTCCATACAATCATTAAACTATATAAAAATTTGTATGTATTTCGATTCGGATTTATTCGTATGTTAATAAGCTAGATTGAAGATAACTGTGCGGATTACCGCCCTTTGCAATTCAAACATTTAATCGAGGATCAATATTAATTTTATGTTTATCAGCAGATATGACAGAAGATAATGTATGCAAAGAAGCAGCACGTTTTCGAGCTGGACCATAACCAAGGTCAATCGGCGAGATGTGTTGGATGGCAAGTAATCTTCTATCAGAAGAGAATGAATGTCTATTATAAGGAACATTTTTTTCATCAAACTGAATACAAATTTTTCCATCAGCATTTTGAGTAATTTGAGAATATTCATAATTAGTGACAGCAGCAGTCATCTGTTCTGGAGGTATACCAGAGTCTAAAGTCCAAGTAGTCGGAAAATTAATCTCTTCCCATTTTATAGGTCTTCTAATAGTGACCTTAGACTTAGCGAAATTAGTTTCCACTGAAATAGTTTGATCAGATGTATCATATAATTTTACATCTAGGATTCAAAGTAGCAAGCAATTTGAAATAGATTCTATAAGATAAACAAATTAATTCAGATCCAGGTGCATAATTATAACCATGCGTTTTAACATTCAAAGTTTAAGCATCTGATATATTAGAATCAGTCAAAGATAATTGTAAATTATAATAATAATAATAATAATAATAATAATAATAGTAATAATAATAATAATAAATGCAATAATAATAATAATAATATAATTATTATTATTATTATTATAACTATTATTATTATTATTATTATTATTATTATTATAACTATTATTATTATTAATATTATTATTATTATTATTATTATTATTATAACTATTATTATTATAACTATTATTATTATTAATATTATTATAACTATTAGTATAACTATTATTATAACTATTATTATAACTATTATTATTATTATTAGTATAACTATTGTTGTTGTTGTTGTTGTTGTTGTTGTTGTTGTTGTTGTTGTTGTTCTTGTTGTTGTTGTTGTTGTTCTTGTTGTTGTTGTTGTTGTTGTTGTTGTTCTTGTTGTTGTTGTTGTTGTTCTTGTTGTTGTTGTTCTTGTTGTTGTTGTTGTTGTTGTTGTTGTTGTTGTTGTTGTTGTTGTTGTTGTTGTTCTTGTTGTTCTTGTTGTTGTTGTTGTTCTTGTTGTTGTTGTTGTTGTTCTTGTTGTTGTTCTTATTGTTCTTCTTATTGTTATTATTATTATTGTTATTATTGTTATTATTATTATTATTATTATTATTATTATTATTATTGTTATTATTATTATTGTTATTATTGTTATTATTGTTATTCTTATTATTATTATTGTTGTTATTATTATTATTGTTATTATTGTTATTATTATTATTATTATTGTTATTGGACCTTATGGCCCAAAATTCAAGATTGTTGATACCTCTGTTACACATATTGCCAGAAGAATTTCCATTCAAGATGGAAACAAAGAAGACATGATAAATGAATTTTTGGATGAAGTTAGGAATAATCTTCCCCTCAATATCACTCATTACGCGAAATCAGACACTTCTATGAGAAGTGAAATGAGTGATGATGTTCAAGATGATAAAGACACTCAACCATATAGTGATTCACTACAACAGACGGGAGATTTTCTATTTAGCCTAAAAGGAAAAGAGGTGTAAAACTTATCCGGAACAGAAGGTACTATCAACAGTAGATACACTGTCGATCAACAGTAGATACATTATTTAGGGGACAGACCCAGTTCTACTGTATAGAGATGCCTTTTGCTTTATTTTCTTTTTTATAAATAAGTTTGTCTTTCATTTCTAGAGGGGCAGGTTTCAGAAACCCTCTCTTCCTTTGTATTCTCTCTATCTTGTAAAAAACTCTTTTCTTTTAATTTGTAAGTTTGCGGGATACTACCAGAGTTGTGAATAAAGTGTGTTGTTCTTCTATAAGCTCTGGTGTTGGCTACAAGGTACTTTAAATTCCTCCTTTCGTTTACTTTCTCTATAACTTATATTGCTATGATTGACAATGGAGCTGATGTGAGTTCTATTCAGGAAGGTCTTGTACCTACTAAATATTTTTTTTAAACTACTCATATGGTCTAATATGCTTCAGGACATGCTTTAGATATAAAGTATAAATTGCCTAATACGCGCATTTGCCAAAATAAAGTTTGCATTTTGCATTTCATTTTCTTGGTTAAAAATCAGTTATACCCTCCGATTATACTCGGAACCCCGTTTATAAATGTTATTTATCCTTTCACTAGCTTAACGGCTAAAGGGTTTTCTGCTACTTATAAAGATAGAGATATTAGTTATACTTTTATCACTGATCTTATTTCTCGTGATATTCATGCTTTGATTAAAATGAAACAAAAGTATGTTGATTCTTTACAGCTTGAAATATTTTGTATGAATATATTCCATACTTTGAAATCTACTAAAGTGCAGGAAAAAATTAAATTTATTTCCGAACAAATGGCCATTGATATTTGTGCTGATCATCCTAGTGCTTTTTGGAATTGAAAAAAGCATATTGTGACCCTTCCATATGAAGATAATTTCTCTGAGGATGATATTCCTACAAAATCACGCCCTTGTCAGATGAACGCCAAATTGGTTGAATTCTGCAAGAAAGAAATTGATAATTTATTACAAAAGGGTTTAATAAAACCTTCCAAATAACCTTGGTCTTATACTGCTTTTTATGTCAATAATGCAGCAGAAAAGGAACGTGGTGTTCCCAGATTAGTTATACAAAACGGTTTGGTAATTTCTAAACCAAAAATGAGTTTATTTCAAACTAAAGTCAGATTTTTAGGACATCTTATTTGCTAGGGGAAGGTTACCCCTATTCAAAGATCGATTGATTTCGCTTCAGAGTTTCCTGATGTTATTACAGATAGGACGCAATTGCAGAGATTCTTGGGATGTTTAAATTATATTTCCCCTTTTTACAAGAATTTATCTCATGATTTAGCCCTGTTATACGACAGGCTAAAAAAGGATCATAAATGGTTTTAATACTAATTTCTATAATCTTCCATAGGATAGGTTCATGTACATTTCGGTTAAGTGGAATTGCTTTCCATATTGTAACTAGAGTTTTATCAGTGAAGAAAGGGATTAAAAAAACTCATTGTTTAAGAACATAGATATTCTCTTGATAAGAAATCTGGAAGAGAGTTATCACTTCCCTTTTATAATGTATTTCGAAATCAAATGGGGTTCTGTGTCTGCCACCTGGCGAATATCATGTTTGAAATCTTGTATTTTATAAATTACAATCTCAATTTGAAGATATGAATATTAATACTATTACTTCTGTTAATGTGATTGAGCTTCTGAAAAAAGTGACTGATAATAATTTGCGTGAAAAAATTATTCAGCTGGTTGTTAATAACAGTACTAATTCTTCGAAATCTATTGAAAAAACAAAAAATGATTTTGAGTTTGATTATTCTACACCGTATTCTTTGTTTTAAGTCAATAATAGACTTGCTAAACCACCTGTTGTTATTCGTGATACTTCTTTTGATGATTTAAAAAGAGAAATTGAAAATTTGAAAAATGAGATTAAATCTCTTAAACAAAATCAAAATGATTTGTGATCATCGTCTTACCCAGATAGAAACTGCTACTAGCAAAGGTAAGAATATTGTTGAAGAAAATATTCTTGCAAAACCCATTAAATTTGATCATGGAGAAGATATGTTTTTAGGAATGATGCAAATTGTTACTGCTCATAAATGGTATGTTAAATGCACCATATTAATTGATAACACTTTCTATATAACTGATATTGCTATGATTGATAGTGGAGCTGATGTGAGTTGTATTCAGGAAGGTCTTGTACCTACTAAATATTTTTTTTAAACTACTCATATGGTCAAATCTGATTCTGGACATGCTTTAGATATAAAGTATAAATTCCCTAATACGGGTATTTGCTAAAATAAAGTTTGCATTTCGTATTTTTTTTCTTAGATAAAAATCAGTTATACCCTCCGATTATACTCAGAACCCCATTTATAAATGTTATTTATCCTTTCACTAGCATAACGACTAAAGGGTTTTCTGCTACTTACAAAGATAGAGATATTAGTTATACTTTTATCACTGATCCTATTTCTCGTGATAATAATGATTTGATTAATATGAAACAAAAGAATGTTGATTCTTTACAACTTGAAATATTTAGTATGAATATATTCAATACTTTGAAATCTACTAAAGTGCAGGAAAAAATTAAATTAATTTTCGAACAAATGGCCATTGATATTTGTGCTGATCATCCTAGTGCTTTTTAGAATCGAAAAAAGCATATTGTGACCCTTCCATATGAAGATAATTTCTCTGAGGATGATATTCCTACAAAATCACGCCCTTGCCAGATGAACGCCGAATTGGTTGAATTCTGCAAGAAAGAAATTGATAATTTATTACAAAAGGGTTTAATAAAACCTTCTAAATCTCTTTGGTCTTGTACTTCATTTTATGTCAATAATGCAGCTGAAAAGGAACCCGGTGTTCCCAGGTTAGTTATAAATTATAAACCTTTAAACAAATATTTAAAATGGATTAGGTATCCTATTCCAAATAAAAAAGACTTACTATCAAGATTATATGACGGCAATATATTTTCTAAATTTGAATTTAAAATCAGGTTATTGGCAAATCCAAATATTTAAAAAGCACTATTAATCCCCCTGAGGCATTGTTTATCTTACCAAATAATACTGGTATTACTTTTACTGCTTTTCAAAAATTTGTTGAAGAAGATGTTGCGGCAGTCAGCATCAATGAAATTAATAATTTGATTTCTCAAAATAATTATTTGGGACTTTATGTTAAAGTTTTGGGTGAACATATTAGTTCTCTTGATAAAAAATTAGATGAACTAACTGCTTCAATAATTCAGATAAAAACATATTTAAATGAGAAGGCTTATCCTTGTTTGAATATTGTTCAAGCTAATGATAAATTATCTGATATTTCTGATAAGGATATTTCTTCTGCATCCAAAGGTTTCACTGGCCAACTCCGAGGTTGGTGGGATAATTACATGATCTCAAAAGACGGGCGGTAGTCCACGCGGTCATCTTCAATCTAGCTTGTTAACATCCGAATTCAAGGAATAAATTCGAATCGAAATACATACAAATTTTTATATAGTTTGATGATTGTATGGAAGGATCTAAGGATCTGATCCTTTTACCCAAGCAAAGGGTCTGTCGAGATTCAAATACGTATTGTTAGTGAGCCCATGTGTCTAGCAGTTCTAACCGGGTATAAAGCGCCCTTTTTACTCCTTATGGGGCTGAGACAACGACTGGCTAGACGGAGTCACTAAGACAAAGCCACTAACTTGTTGTATTGAATCTGACTATACCACTATCTCGGAACCAAGTCAAGAAACCATATATAAATTACTGTATATTTAGATAAAGTCTAGATATTTCATGGTAGATATAAAAATGAAGTTAGTTATCCGACATAGATATAACTCTTTATCCGGACATAGTCACGACTCAGATCAGAGAATAAGATAAAGTAAACGAAAGGAAGAATTTAAAGTACCTTGTAGCCAACACCAGAGCTTATAAAAGAACAACACACTTTATTCACAACTCCGGTAGTATCAGGCAAACTTACAAATTAAAAGAAAAGAGTTTTTTACAAGAGAGAGAATACAAAGGAAAAGAGGGTTTCTGAAACATGCCCCTCTAGAAATGAAAGACAAACTTATTTATAGAAATAAAAGAAAGCTACAAGGCATCTCTCTATAGTAGTACTGGGTCCACATCTGTCCCCTAAACAGTGTATCTACTGTTGATCGACAGTATATCTACTGTTGATAATGCCTTCTGTTTCGGAAAAGTTTTACACCTCTTTTCCTTTTAGACTAAAAAGGAAATCTTCCATCTGTTGTAGCGAATCTCCACATGGTTGAGTGTCTTTATCATCTTGGACATCATCACTCGTTTCACTTCTCATTGAAGTGTCTAATTTCGCGTAATGAGTGATATTGAGGAGAAGATTCCTCCTAACTTCATCCAAATATTCATTTATCATGTCTTGTTTGTTTCCATCTTGAATGGAAATTCTTCTGGCAATATGTTTAACAAAGGTATCAGGGATTACTCCTTTGTGAGGAGTAGTACTATAATCTTGAATTTTTTGGGCCATAAGGTCCAATAATTCTTGGCCATATAATGCCTTAGTCTTGGGATCTTTCTTCATCAGTTTGTCCCAAAATTTGTTATAATAAGTTCGGTATAAACACGAAATTTGTTCGTCGACAAACTCGACTTCTGGGGTCTATTTATGGATCCAAGGACTAGAGAACTCTATGAAGAAATAAATTTGTTCAATTTGTTCCATATAACCAATATGATCGGTGTGATATAAATTATTAAGGTCTGGCGAGACCTAAACCCATTCTTTATATAATTTTAGACAGGGGTCTGGCAAAATCTTAGTAGTTGGACTGTGGTATGAACACCAGTTTAAGAACCAATTAGGGATTGGTTCAGCAAATATCTTTGCACAAATTTTAATAAACCAAGTATGCTTATGCCTCTCATTATTATAGTAAAGGACTTTACTGAAGGCATTAATATAATCCCAATAGGTAAAACTGGTGGGAACCTTGTTTAGGCTGATCTGCCTCTTTTTCATTGAGGAAATACCCCAATCCTCTATAGAGATTATTTGCTTAATAATCATTTCAGAGAAGTTATAAACGTTATCGCTGGTGTTGTATCCTAAGAAATGTTGAAATTCAGCACTACCTGTACTTATCAAAATGGTCTCGTAGTACGAGCGGGTTTTGTATGATTCACCCGGGAAATATAATCTGTTAATTAGATAGCGTTGGAATATTTTCCAGGGTTCATCTTTCCTCTGAATTTCAGAATTTTCCAAAACAAATATTATTTCCCTTTTAACTACCTTTTCATACGATTTGGTATCATCAATATCGTCTCTAGCAATGGAAGCAAAGGTATCACCTTTTTGCTTTTGTGACAAATATGCTTGTAACTCCGCATATAAAGGGCTATCTTCCGGAATATCTTCTAGTTGTACGGATGATGATGTCGTAGGTTGAGTTATTTTTGAGTTTATCAAACTCATTCCTCTTCGCTGTAGAATCGGAGAGTTGGATGAGGATGATCTTCCCCATCCACGAGGGTTATTATTCTTGCCTTGACCTTTGGTTACCCAAGGAGGGTCCATCCTACAAACAAAGCATTTTGTTTTAATCATCATAAAGATCATAAGAATCATAATAATTCTGATAATAGTAATTCACGCCGTCAAAATTGACAACTTCTTCAATATTATGAATGGTGAAGATATCCATCACCATGCCATCTATAATCTTCCATAGGATAAGTTCCTGTACATCTCGGTTAAGTGGAACTACTTTCAATATTGTAACTAGAGTTTTATCAGTGAAGAAAGGGGTTAAAAAAACATTGTTTAAGAAGATAGATATTCTCTTGATAAGAAATCTGGGAGAGAGTTATCACGTCCCTTTTTATAATGCATTTTGAAATTAAATGGGGCTAACTGTGCCTGCCACCTGGCGAATATAAACTCCGAAGTATCATGTTTGAAATATTTATCAAGCATATATTTAACCGATTGCGCTTCAGTTTTTATTAAAGAAATTTGATTGTATAAATCATCTTGAAATTTCAATACGCATTTAACAATAGTTAGCAATTCATGAGCTACTGTAGCATATTTTTTCTGAGCATTGCTCCATTTTCCGGAATGAAATCGAATCAAATATTCAGTTTTATCATGTGGATTGATTTTTTTTAATATTCCTCCATAGTCAATGTTTGACGCATCTGTCTCTACAATCTTCTGCCAAGCTGGGTTAGCAAGAGTTAAACAAGGCAAAGATTTAATACGAAGTTTAATAATTTTTACTAAATTGGTGAGACTATCAGTCCAAGGTGTTTTATGATCCTTTTTTAGCCTGTCGTATGACAGGGCTAAATCACGAGATAAATTCTTGTAAAAAGGGAAAATATAATTTAAACTTCCCAAGAATCTCTGCAATTGCGTCCTATCTGTAATAACATCAGGAAACTTTGAAGCCAAATCAATCGATCTTTGAATATGGGTAACCTTCCCCTGACAAATAAGATGTCCTAAAAATCTGACTTCAGTTTGAAATAAACTCAATTTTGGTTTAGAAATTACCAAACCTTTTTGTATAACTATTTTCTTGAAGATGTCCAAATGTTAATATGCATTTCCCGAGTCTTTGAATAAATCAAAATATCATCAATATAAAAAATGATAAAATCCAAATATGGGTTGAAAATATCATTCATAATTTTTTGGAATTGAGAAAGAGCGTTTTCAAACAAATGGCATAACAATCCATTCGTATTGTCCAAACGGAACATTAAAAGCAGTTCTATAAGAGTGCTCTTTAAATATTTGGATCTGCCAATAACCTGATTTTAAATCAAATTTAGAAAATATATTGGTGTCATATAATCTTGATAGTAAATCTTTTTTATTTGGAATAGGAAACCTAATCCATTTTAAATATTTGTTCAAAAGATTATAATTTATAACTAACCTGGGAATACCGCGTTCCTTTTATGCTGCATTATTGACATAAAAAGCAGTACAAGACCAAGATTATTTGGAAGGTTTTATTAAACCCTTTTGTAATAAATTATCAATTTCTTTCTTGCAGAATTCAACCAATTCGGCGTTCATCTGGCAAGGGCGTGATTTTGTAGGAATATCATCCTCAGAGAAATTATCTTCATATGGAAGGGCCACAATATGCTTTTTTCGATTCCAAAAAGTTCTAGGATGATCAGCACAAATATCAATGGCCATTTGTTCGGAAATAAATTTAATTTTTTCCTGAACTTTAGTTGAATTCAAAGTATTGAATATATTCATACTAAATATTTCAAGTTGTAAAGAATCAACATACGTTTGTTTTATTTTAATCAAAGCATTAATATCACGGGAAATAGGATCAGTGATAAAAGTATAACTAATATCTCTATTTTTGTAAGTAACAGAAAACCCTTTAGCCGTTATGCTAGTGAAAGGACAAATAGCATTTATAAATGGGGTTCCGAGTATAATTGGAGGGTATAACTGATTTTTAACCAAGAAAAAGAAATGTGGAATGCAAGCTTTATTTTGGCAAATGCGCGTATTAGGCAATTTATACTTTATATCAACAGCATGTCCAGAAGCAGATTTGACCATATGAGTAGTTTTTTCAAAATATTTAGTGGGTACAAGACCTTCCTGAATACAACTCACATCAACTCCACTGTCAATCATAGCAATATCAGTTATAGAGAAAGTGTTATCAATTAATATGGTGAATTTAACATACCATTTATGAGCAGTAACAAAATTCATCATTCCTAAAAACATATCTTGTCTAGGATCAAATTTAATGGGTTTTGCAAGAGTATTTTCTTAAACAATAATCTTACCTTTGGTAGTAGCACTTTCTATCTCGGTAAGATGATGATCACAAATCATTTGATTTTGTTTAACAGATTTACTCTCATTTTTCAAATTTTCAATTTCTCCTTTTAAACCATCAAAAGAAGTATCACGAATAATAACAGGTGGTTTAGCAAGTCTATTATTGACTTCAGACAAAGAATACGGTGTAGAATAATCAAACTCAAAATCATTTTTTGATTTTTCAATAGATTTTGAAGAATTAGTACTGTTATTAACAGCCAACTGAATAATTTTTTCACGCAAATTATTATCAGTCACTTCTTTCAGAAGCTCAATCACATTATCAGAAGTAATAGTATTAATATTCATATCTTCAAATTGAGATTGTAATTTATAAAATTCATCATTCTCACAAGAGCAAATATCACCTCTACACTTGCAAGCATCTATAGTTGCTGACTGAGTATTACCAGATGATTCAGGTTGATCAATTTCAGAACCTGATTCAGAATCGTTATCGTCATAATCGGACTGAGAACCAGAGGTGTACAAGAAACTATAGATCTTCTCGTGAATATCTTCATCTAATTCTGGGGTTTTAAGCTTTTCAAGCTTACAATTTGGTGCTATATGCCCAAATTTTCCACACTTGTAGCACTTGATCTTAGCGAGTTCTCATCTAGACCGATTCTTCCCGTTCTTCCCTAGATCCTCGTCTAGACCTCTTCTTCCTATAAGATATTTCAGGAGTGGTATTGCTAGAATATCTATGTTTGGTCTGCTTCCCTGAATCAGGTAATCCAAGCTGGGTACAGAAATCTCCTAATTGAGATCTTTCTCTAAGCTTATCTATCTTAAGATGTCTAGATAGCTTCAATTCATTGAACAAGTTTATGCCTTCCTGAGTGCAAGCTCCTATCAACTTACCATAAGTATAGGTGTCGTAAGGAATAGCCCCTTGCGCATTCCTTAGAGTTTTTTTTTAACTCTTTCCTCAAATAAGGGAGGAAGGCCGCCTATAAACTTAGCTTTCCAATGTTCAAGATTGTTTTTGGGTAGTTCCATCACCCGACTCAAATAGGTGTCTTTATACCAACGCAATTCTCCTAAATGTCTACATCGTAGGCCATTTAATATGGAACGGGCAGTCTCATACTGATTGGTAAATCTACCATTAAAATGTTCTAGAATGGTCAAGACCAAAGTATAAACAACGTATTCTCTATTTTTTACTAGAGCCATTCCTAGGTTATCAACACCTTCGGTATCTAAAGTAGCATTAATAATGGCCGTTTTAGCCCCAACGCTCATATAATTATCCCACCAACCTCGGAGTTGGCCAGCGAAACCTGCAATAATCATTTTGCAAATATTCCTATCTGTATTTCTTGTATTTTACAGATAGTAGCATACATCAGCATTTTATGAACAAGGATAGTCAACTACTTGTCAGTTAGGCCATCAAGATTCCATTCATAAATTTCAGACCCACTATAAGAGGTATTGGTCTGATTCTAGTCACGTTCCTCTATCAACACATCTTGAGGGGTTGGTCTGGAATAATAATAAATTTTCATGCTGGGCTTATAAGAAAATTGAGTATTACCACTATTCTTCTTGGGATAGCCGCAAAGTTTATTAATTTCTAAATCAACTTGATTTTTAAAATCAAAATAGTTTTCAATCTCGTCAGCGAAATTTTCTAATAACTCAATAGGTTTCGCATCAAACTCAGAAAACTTTTTATCAAGAAGTTCTTCTAAATCAAAAAAAGGTTTAAAGACAAAATCCTGAATCTCTGGGGGTCTTTGTACTTGAGTAGAAAGTTCTGAGGGCTGTATTGACGTAGAAGCCTTCTCAGGAGGTTTTAAATCTATTTTTATCTGAATTATTAAAGCAGTTTGTTCATCTATTTTTTTATCAAGAGAACTAATATGTTCACCCAAAACTTTAACGTAAAGTCCCAAATAACTATTTTGAGAAATCAAATTATTAATTTCGTTGATGCTGACTGCCGCAACATCTTCTTCAACAAATTTTTGAAAAGCAGTAAAAGTAATACCAGTATTATTTGGTAAGATGAACGAAGCCCTGAGGGGGATAAATAGCTTTGACAATATTACCAGATTCATCTTTATAAGATCATTCAAGGACGTTGATGAACAAAGGTAAATAGGTAGTTATAAACCAAGGTACAAAGAACATAATATGATTATGTAAAGCACAAGTTTCATAAAAAAATTGAGAAATATTATTTAAGTCATCAACACTATAAGTGTCAAAAAACCAAGTTTTAAACCTGTTCCATTTATCACTTGAAAATTCATTTTGAATATATTTTCTTGCCAGTGAACCTGGACTAAAATCAATCTGGTGTGCATCCATCATCAAGTATCATTAGGATTAAAATCCATTTCGGATGCAGAAGGAATATCCTTATCAGAAATATCAAATGATTTATCATTAGCTCGAACAATATTCTAACGAGGATCAATTTTTATCTTATTCTTATCAGAAATAAAAGAAGATAAAGTATGCAGAAAAGCAGCACAATTTCAAGCATTACCATATAACGGTTCAATTAGTGAAATATGTTGTATAGCAAGAAATCTTCTATCAGAAAATGAATGTCTTTTATAAGGAACACATTTTTCATAAAACTGAATGCAAATCTTACCATCAGAATTTTGCTTAATATGAGAATATTCTGAATTAGTGACAGCAATAGTCATTTGTTCAGGAGGTATAACAGAATCCAAAGTCCAAGTAGTAGGAAAATTAATTTCTTCTCATTTAATAGGTCTTCTAGTAGTAACCTTAGATTTAGTGAAATTAGTTTCCACCAAAATAGTCTGATCAGATGTATCATATAACTTATATCTAGGATTCAAAGTAGCAAGCAATTTGAAATAGATTCTATAAGACAAACAAATCAATTCAGATTCAGGTGCATAATTATAACCATGCGTTTTAACATTCAAAGTTAAAGCATCTAAGATATTAGAATCAGTCAAATATAACTGCAAATTCGGCTAAATATTAAAATAGACTGGACCATAGGCCACCATGGATTCAATCGAACCCATCAAAGATTGTCGGAAATTTGAATTTCTCGCATCACGGGGAGCAGCTAGGAAAGTCTCAGGTAACCCTTTAAGAGTTAAAGGCTTAAAAGTGATCTGAACCATGCCAATATGCAAGAACTTATATTGAGATTTATATAAATCAATATCGCACTTATTTAATAAACGAATAGTCTGTTCAGACGAGTTTAACGCCAAAGATTACTCAGTTGTTTTAATCAACTGTTTATGACAGATCTTATCAAACCAACCATAATCATAAATAGTTTTAATATCAATTTTTGGAATAGTCTATTTGTTTAACAAATCAAGGTTTTGATGTATATCTACCTCTTCCAATCGAGTACTTTTAGTACTAGTATCTCCTAGATCCATGATCAAGAGAATATATCTATGCCGAAATACTTCACATCAATCTCATACTTACCATGAAATTTCCTAGGTTCTAATACCAACTTACAGGATCTTAGAAGACGGGCAGTAGTCCGCGCGGTCATCTTCAATCTAGCTTGTTAACATCCGAATTCAAGGAAAAAATTCGAATCGAAATACATACGAAAAACCAAGTTCTAAATCGGTTCCATTTTTCCTTTGAAAATTCATTCTGAATATATTTTCTTGCCAGTGAATCTGGACTAAAATCAATTTGATGTTCACTCATCATTAAGCATCATTAAGATTAAAATCCATCTCGGATGCAGAAGGAATATCCTTATCAGAAATATTAGATGATTTGTCATTAGTTTGAACAATGTTTAACCGAGGATCAATTTAATAATAATAATAATAATAATAATAATAAAATTTGTGCTCTACAGAGTCAAATTATGTATTTTGTATCTTGGTATTAATGAAAAAAAAATTGTTCAATTTTTTCAATATAACAGATATGATCTGTGTGGTATAATTCGTTTAGGTCCGGCGATACTTTAACTCATTCTTTATATAATTTAAGAAATGGATCAGGCAGAATTTTCATCGTTGGATCGTGTTATGACCACCAATTTAAAAAACAATTAGGGATTGGCTCTGCAAATATCTTTGCACAAATTTTTATAAACTATGTATGCTAATGTCTCTCATTATTGTAGTAAAGGACTTTATCAAAAGCATGAATATAGTCCCAATAAGTGAAATTCATGGAGACTTTGTTCAGGCTGATCTACCTTTCTTTCATCATGGAGATACCCCAATCTTCAACAGATATAATCTGCTTATTTATCATTTTGGAGAAGTTATAAATAGTCTCACTAGTGGTGTAACCTGAAAAGTGCTGAAATTTAACACTACCGGTGCTTATCAAAATGGTCTCATAATAAGATCGGGTTTTGTATGACTCACCCGAGAAATATAACCTGTTAACAAGGTAACGCTGAAATATCTTCCAGGGTTCTTCTTTTCTCTGTATTTCAAAGTTTTCTAAAAGAAATATCATTTCTTTCTTGGGTAGTTTTTCATAAGATTTAATATCATCAATATCTTCTTTGGCTATAGATGAAAAAGTATCACTTTGCTTCTGTAACAAATATGCCTGTAGTTGGGCGTATAATCGACTGCTTTCTGGAATATCTTCCGGATGTGCTGAAGATGAGGAGCCCTCACTTTGAGAGATTTTTGAGTTTATCAAACTCATTATTCATCTTTGTATAATCGAGGAGTTAGAAGCGGATCCATCAATCCTGAGTATGACGATCCCGGGGATGATCTTCCCCTTCCCTTGGTGTTATTTCCTCTGCCTCTCCCTTGGTTACCCAAGGAGGGTCCATCTTGCACACATAACACTTTATGTTCTTCAAATGCATCATAGAGGTCGCTGTAATAATTTTCTTCATCGAAATCGATGATTTCTTCAAAATCATGAATAGAGAAATCTTCTCTAATGATATCATCGATAATTTTCCATAGAATAAATTCGTGTACATCTTTATTAAGAGGTATTACCTTTAAAATAGTAATTAAAGTTTTCTGATTAAAGAAGGGCGAAAGAAAACACATTATGAAGATAAATATTCTCCAGATAGGAAATCTGGAAGAGAGTTATTACTTCCCTTTTTATAATGGATTTCAAAATCAAAAGGAGCTAACTAGGTCTGTCACCTAGCAAAAATCAATTTTGATGCATCATGTTTACAATCTTTATTAAACATACACTACACAAATTGCGCATCAATTTTTATGAAAAACTTCTGATTATATAAATCATCTTGAAACTTTAACACGCATTTGACGATGGTTAACATTTCATGTGCCACCGTAGAATATTTCTCCTGGGCATCACTCTATTTCCCAGAATGAAATCTAATCAAATATTCATTTTGTCATGGGGATTAATTTGTTTCAGTATTTCTCCATAACCAATGTTAGATGCATCTGTCTCAATAATCTTCTGCCAAGCAGGGTTAGCTAGAGTTAAACAAGGTAAAGATTGAACACGAAGTTTAATACCTTTAACTAGAGTGGTGTGACTATCAGTCAATGGTGATTTATGATCCTTTTTTTGCTTGTCGTATAAAGGGGCCAAATCATGAGATAATTTTTAAAAAAGAGGGGATATGTAATTTAAACTCCCTAAAAATCTTTGCAATTGAGTCTTGTCGGTGATAACATCAGGAAATTTTGATGCAAAGTCTATAGATCTTCGAATAGGGGTAACTTTCCCTTAACAAATATGATGTCCTAGAAATCGAACATCCATTTGAAATAAACTCATTTTTGGTTTAGAAATGACCAAACCATTTTATATAATAATTTTCTTGAAAATGTCTAGATGCTTGATATGCATTTCAAATGCTTTTGAGTATACCAAAATATCATCGATATAGACAATGATGAAATCCAAATATAGGTTGAAGATACCATTTATGATTTTCTGAAATTCAGATGGAGCATTTTTCAAACCGAATGGCATGACATTCCATTCATATTGTCCAAAAGGGACATTAAAAGTTGTTCTATAAGAATGCTCTTTAAATATTTGGATTTGCCAATATCCTGATTTTAAATCAAATTTTAAAAATATATTGGCATCATATAATCTGGATAACAAATCTCTTTTGTTCGGAATAGTATACCTAATCCATTTTAAATACTTATTTAAAGGTTTATAATTGATAACCAACCTGGGGACACCTCGTTCCCTTTCAGCAGCATTGTTAACATAAAATGCAATACAAGAGCAAGGAGATTTTGAAGGTTTTATCAAACCCTTTTGTAAGAAATTATCAATTTCCTTTTTGCAGAATTCTACCAATTTGGTGTTCATCTGAGAAGGACGAGATTTGGTAGGAATATCATTCTCAGAGAAATTATCTTCATATGCAAGAGTAACAATATGCTTTTTTCGATTCCAAAAAGCATTGGGATGATCAGCACAAATATCAATAGCAATTTGTTCAGAAATCAATTTATTTTTTTCTTGTACTTTAGTAGATTTCAAAGTATCAAATATATTAATACTAAAAAATTCTAGTAGCAAAGAAACAACATGCTTAAATTTCATATTAATCAAAGTATTAATATCACGGGAAATTGGGTCAGTGATAAAAGTATAACTAATATCTTTGTATTCATGAGTAGCAGAAAAACCTTTAGCATTTATGCTATAAAAAGGATAAATGGCATTTATGAAAGGGGTTCCAAGAATAATTGGAGGGAATAACTGATTTTTTCCCTTCTTCTTTCTGTTCGGGTTGCAATCACCCTCAACTTAGGCTTTTGGCCTGAGTTGTGATATCGTACCTTCGGAGAACCAAGGATATGATATATGTTGGTAAGAACAAAGACTGATTTAAGGCTCAAATTGGGTTCAAGTGATAAGCATTTCATTTGGTTCTTTTATTTTTGGCTTTTTACTGGTTTAACAAAAATGGCCTACTGATCCTTTCCTATCCGGTTATTCTCATATTCAAACAAGACTACTTAGGCAAGTTCTAGTTTCTGGTCCTAGTGTTAGACTTCAATTAAAACATACCCACACACTACACAGGATTGTATTTTGCTAGTTTCTTGGTTCACCAATTAATTTGTCAGATTAGCCATGTTCAACATATCAGTATCAAAGATGTCATCTAGAGATCCTAATAGTCAAACTCAGATGCATGTTCTCTATTTTCATAGATTAGCTGCTGCATAGCTCAACCCATAAAACAACCAAAACAATAATACACAGAAACAACCTCCATTTTTATAACAGTTATGGCAGGTTGCTATTGATCACCCCCTCCCCAAATAAAAAGAACTTTGCCATCAAAGTCGATACAGAACAATAAAATACACAGGCTATGATGAGGGGTCATACCTACGGTGCTCTAGGCGCCGATCATCAGATCAGCATTTGCACCCTTATCAATGGGTGCACTCTCAGAACTCGGGACATGATCAGTTTGGTCCTCATTAGTTGGAGTAGGTGCTCCACTACTAAAAGCTCCGACTAAGGCTACATCTCGTTGTTGATGTTCAAGGTCTTCCTTTTCCCGAGCTTCCCTCTTTGATGCTCTACGAGCTCTCTTTTCTTACATTCTTGCCTCTCTGGCTGGGTCAGTAGGGGTCTCCTCATCAAGTTCTCCAGCTTTGTGTTTTCTCTTGCTGGATTTACTCGTGGGAAGTTCTCCCCAAAGATCATCGAGTGATTGAGTGAAGGGTGCCTGATTTAACATTTGCATCAACGACTCTGGCATGATCGGAGTGGTCACCTGTACTGGATTTTCAACCAGCTTAGCAATTTGAGTGCGCATCTCGGCCAACTGGACTCTAAACTCTTCAGTATCTGTTGAATCTGCAGCCTGGAAGCAATCTTGAACAAGGTTCTCCAAACCATCGATTCAGTCCTTTCAGACTTATAGCTCCATCCTCATCTCATCTTTGATCTCCTTTTTCGGAGCTAATACCTTTGTCTTTATCAGCTGGGGCATCCGGAGCACAATCTGGTCTACCAATGTTCTGGTCTAGCGCTGATCTGCAACCAATTTCTCAAGAAAAAGCAGAGGAATAGTGACAAAGGCAACTGGAGTCTGGGAGGCTGAAGCTAGAGGTGGTGGTACCTCTGTGGACGGCTATGATGACTCTCCTTGTTCTGGACCTATATCTACATGTGGGATGTGAAGTGAGACATATGGAACAACAGCTAAAGTACTCACAGCGGCAGTCATCGTGCCAAAAAGATGGTTCACGACATCCTTGATTTTAGAAACCTGGGTTAGTCTGAATGTTTCACCGCATCTGCCAACCAGGCTGTTCGGAGAAACGTTCGCTCCTCGACATAATTTCCCTATCAAACACGGAAAATGAAGTGCAGCTCTTTCATTTAACTCCCTGTCTCTCATCTCGATTGCTATTATCTGTCCCTCATTGACCGGATAACCCACCATAAGACAGGCAACCAACGAGGCTAGGGAAGGTGACAAAGTATTATCCTTAGCTGTCGGTCGCAATTGTGCTCGGACAATAGTCCGCCAAACCTTGGTTGGAAAAGACGGTGAAGCTTTAGTGATGAGTTTTGGAGTTGTGGTGACCCAAACTACATTCTCCCCATCTATGGCAATCTGCTTCGCAATCCAGCGTAAGACCCTTTCTCGAGAAGTATGATCTTCCATTGTAGCATCACTGTTGACCTCATGATGTTTTTCCTCAAAAAGGCCAACTGAAGTTGGTGCAGAGTATTCCGAGCCGTATAGCATTCTGTTAATCGAAGCCTCAGAAATATCTATTAATTTACCCCTAGCTATGATTGAGTTAAGTGGATCCCAGGTAATAGCCATGTCTTTCTGTCCACGTTTTGTGGTCTCTGTATCCGCAACAAAATTCATCAATGTAGCTGCATAAGAGGAATAAAATTCTCTGGTCAGGTGGCTACAGTATTCGCCAGGTGCATTGTCCATCCAGTCGAAATGATGGAGCTAAAATATTTGATAGATGTCCGAGAATGCTTTAAAATCAGCTACCACCACTCTAGTCTCAGGCATGACTGCTCGATTCTTGAAACCCCCAGTTTTGTTCACAATACCATTGTCGAAGACCTCTTTAGATCGGTTGACAGTCCATATGGAGCGATAACAAGCAATCAGTTGTGGTCTCAATGCAGGGTTAGGTTCCTGAGCGTTCACATACATCACCATGGTATCATCATCAGTGATTTCCTCATCATCCTCTCTATTAACGGCTTCTTCTCGTACTGTATTAGCCACAGGTGGAGAGGTACTTGTGTTATCCTGGGAACTGCTTTCTGATTCAGCACTGCCCCTCGAGTCATCTGCAGATTGGTTACCAACAACAGCATCAGTTTGACTTCCTGAGTTTTCCCCGTTATCAGAACTACTACCTCCCTCTTCAGATTGAGGAGGATAGTCCTGGAGAATAGCTCTCCTAGACAATGATCTAGTAGCTCGACACGAGTGATCTTCAGGTGTAACATTTATTTGCACCTCAGACCCACACGCTTCGGAGTCGTCATAACCCTCTGATTGCGAAGAGGTGACGGGGGCAGGTTTGGTAGCATTCTTTCTTCTGGGACCCATTGTACCTGAGAAACAAAACACCAATTCAGTACAAGCATTAATAAAACGACAAACTAGCAGGTACTCAGACTTCCCCTGTGTAATATCCTCATGACGCCTTGCCTTAAGAATGTCGTCACCCAATCTATCATCGAGAAAGGCCACAGAATCGAACGACGAACACAAACTAAGTACATAATAAAAATAAAAATTACAAACAAAGGGAATTCTATGAGAGCTTGAATGGGCCGTGGTATGAACCACAGACCGTGAAATCCCTCGTGGAGTTGAAACAAGATAAGTGTGCACAAGGAGTCGTTGACCATTTTACCAAGGGATGTTCACGGATGGTTTCACGACCCGTGGATTGCACCACGGTCCGTAATACTGCCCGTGAACTTGAACTGAGGGCTAGGTTGATTTCAAGTGTGGTCTACGACAAGTTGCACGACCTGTGATGTCTGCCACGGTTCGTACAACCTGTCGTAGTCTTACACTGGGCAATAGGTCAGTCACCTTCTTCCCAACCTCGAATTTTAGCACTTAACCCCCATTTTTGTACAAATATAAGATCTTCCTATACTTTAAGACTTACCCTACTTCTTATTCAACTAAATTAAATAACTTAAATTTCACCACCTACCAACAAACTTGAACCCCTGTGATCGACCAACACACAAGAATAACTAAAACTTCCCAATTCGACTTACCCACTCCAATTAAGTATCAGTTAGCAATTAATCATCACAAAGGCATGTTGAAGTCAAGAAAATCGAAGTCATTATACATCAGTGTAGACAAGATGTAATGTTACAAACCATTTAAAAATCAACTTACTTGGAAGTGAAAAAGCAAAAATCTGGAAGTAGCTTGACACACTTGCACAACTGAGCACTTAGGGTTTTGATTCTTGGGTAGATGTAGGATTTATTAATGAATGGTAATAAATTCTACCCTTAGATAACCGTTATGGAGGAGAATAAGAGGAAGAAACTGACTCTTTGGCCTTGGAATCGAATAAATACATTTTAATTTTGAGTTGGGTTACGCGCGGGTCAGGTCGGGTAATTGGTGTTACTGGGTAGTGGATTACGGGCCGTGAGATTTCCCGTGGAGGGAATCACGGTCCGTAAAACTTTTCGTGATGTTAACTTGGAACTGAAATTCCTACCTGAGGTTCACGAGAGGTTAGACGGCCCATACACTCTCTGATGGACCGTGAACCCTATTTTATGCAATTTCCAGTAGCTTCCAAACTTAGTCCTCAAGTTGACGGACCGTGATAGTGCCCGTGAAGAGCACTACGGTCCGTGAGACTATCCGTGAAATTCAATCTGCACCAGGTCCTGTATTTTCCCCCTATTCTCTCCTGCACAGATCAGCACACAGTGGGAAATCTTGCATGCAATAGTGCGTGTTTGAAGTGCTACTAAGCTAAAGAAGCAGATGAAGCATCGGGTCTTGGAGAAGAATAAGATCACAGAGCACAGCAAATCGATAAACCATGTGCGCGTGATTTTGCTCGCCTATCATGAGTTTGACTTGCGCTCTAAAGCTGTATTTTTTAGGAAGACCGGAGAGAACCTTTATGACATTCTTGTGGATAAAGTAGTCGGTGAAGCTTTTTCTTATGACTTTATAAAAATTACATCTTGGGTTACCTCCCAAGCAGCACACAATTTAATGTCGCGGCACGACGCAGGTTACTTGATTACTCAGACTTCATCAAGTTTGCATTCCTCTACAATCTTCACATCTTCAGGATCACCCAAATATGCCTTGACTCGCTGACCATTAGCTTTGAACCTTTCGCCTTTCTCATTTTCCAGTTCAATAGCACCAGATTGAAAAACCCGTGTGACCCTAAAAGATCCAAACCAGTTAGATCTCAGCTTTCCTGGGAAAAAACGAAGTCTGGAGTTGAAAAGTAATACCAAGTCACCAGGAGTGAAGCTTCTTTTCTCAATATACTTGTCATGATATAGCCTCATCCTCTCCTTATACAGTGTTGATCTCTCATAAGCTCTCAACCGGAACTCATCCATCTTATTGATCTGATCCAACCTCAAATTCGCAGTTTCGCTTCAACTGAGGTTTAGCTTCTCCAATGCCCAGAGTGCTCTATGCTCAAGCTCAACTGGCAAATGAAATGCCTTTCCAAACACCAGTTGATATGGAGACATACCAATAGGTATCTTGAAAGCAGTGTGATATGCCTTTAAAGCATCACCGAGCTTCCTTTGCCCAATCTGTCCTGTTGGCATTAACTATCTTGGCCAAGATTGCTTTAATCTCCCTGTTGAAGACCTCCACTTGTCCATTGGTCTGTGGGTGATAAGATGTTGCCACCTTGTGTTGTTTTACCCCATACTTGGTTAGAAGTGCTCTGAACACCGTGTTGCAGAAGGGAGAACCACCATCACTGATAATGGCTCTGGGTGTTCCAAACCTTGAGAATATGTTCATTTTCAGGAACGCAGCAACACTCTTTCCATCGTTCTCAGGTAACGCGACAGCTTCAACCCATTTGGACACATAGTCCACTGAAACCGGTATATATCTCTGCCTATAAGAACTCACAAAGGGTCCCATGAAATCAATACCCCAAATGTCAAACAACTCCACCTCCAAAATGGGTGTCATGGGTTACTCATGGCGTCGAGAGATAGCTCCTTGCCTCTGGCACATATCACAGCTCCTTACTATATCTACGACATCTTGGTGGACCGTGGGCCAGTAGTACCCACATTGAAGTATCTTGTGAGCTGTTTGAAAACCACCATGATGACCACCAACTGGAGATGAGTGACAAGCCTCCAAAATGTACAACATTTCGGCTTTCGGAACACAACGCCTAATTATGTTGTCAGTACACACCCTATACAGATAAGGCTCATCCCAAAATTACTTGCCAACATCATGCAAGAACTTTTTCTTTTGCTGATATGTCACCCCCTCAGGCATCAAATCATTAACCAGAAAATTAGCATAGTCAGCAAACCAAGGAATAAGATCAAGAGTAGCAGCTAATACCTGCTCATCCGGAAATGTATAAACTATTTCAAGCTCAATTTCTTCTTTCTTTGCAGCATCTAACCTAGAAAGGTGATCAGCTACCTGGTTCTCACAACCTCTCATGTCTTTCACTTCAAAATCGAACTCTTGGAGCAACAGCACACATCGGATCAGGCTCGGCTTAGCATCTTTCTTTGCCATGAGATATCTCAAAGCAGCATGGTCTGTATGAACTATCACCTTAGTGCCCAGCAGATAAGCTCTGAACTTTTCAAAAGCATACAGTACAGCTAATAGTTCCTGCTCAGTGACTATGTAGTTTCGTTGTGCCGCATTTAGTGACTCACTAGCATAGTAAATTAGATGGAACATCTTGTTGTGTTTCTGTCCTAACACAACTCCTAACGCAGTCCCACTAGCATCACACATCACCTCAAATGGCTACGCCCAGTCTGGGACAATAATCACTGGTGCTAAAATCAGCTTCTCTTTTAGGCACTCAAAAGCTTTAAGGCATGCCTCATCAAAGACAAATTTCACCTCCTTCTCTAAGATCTTGCACATGGGGTGTGAAATTTTGGAGAAGTCCTTGATGAAACGCCTATAGAATCCGGCATGTCCCAGGAAGCTTCGAACACCCTTCACACAGATTGGCGGAGGTAATTTTTCAATCACCTCAATCTTAGCCTTGTCGACCTCAATTCCTTTCTGTGATACCTTGTGTCCAAGGACTATGCCTTTTTTTACCATGAAGTGGCACTTCTCCTAATTTAGCACTAAGTTGGCTTCCTCACATCTCTATAAAGCCCTGTTAATATTCAACAAACAATCATCAAAAGTATCACCTACTACACAAAAGTCGTCCATAAATACCTCTAGAGTGTCCTAAACTATGTTTGAAAAGATGGACATCATACACCTTTGGAATGTGGCTGGTGCATTACATAGTCCAAATAGCATGCGTTTAAATGCAAATGTGTCATAAGGACATGTGAAGGTGATCTTTTCCTGATTTTCAGGAGAAATTGATATTTGGTTGTAGCAAAAGTATCCATCTAAGAAACAGTACCACCATTTACCTGTCAAGCATCTGATCCATGAAAGGCATGGGAAAATGATCCCTCAAAGTTCACTTGTTCAGCTTCCTGTAGTCCATGCACAGTCGCCATCCAGTGACTGGTCTCTGCGGGACTAACTCATTCTTGGCATTTTCCACCACAGGCATACCTAATTTTTAGGCACACATTGCATTGACTGACCCAGTGGCTATAAGAGATAGGGCAGACCACCCCAGCATCTAACCATTTGATTATTTCTTTCTTAACCACCTCTTGCATAGGTGGGTTCAACCTCCGTTGGTGTTCAATACTCGGGTTGCAGTCTTCCTCAAGCTGAATCTTATGCGTGCAAATACCTGGAGGTATCCCAATTATATCAGCAATGGTCCAGCCAATGGCTCTTTTGTATCTTTTTAGCACCTTGATCACCTCTTGTACCTACTCTTCATTCAAATCTGCAACCAATATCACAGGTAAAGTGTTATTAGTACCCAAGAATACATACCTTAGGTGAGTGGGTAATTGTTTCAGCTCTAACACCGGTGGCTCCTCAATGGATGGTTTCGCTGGAAGGCTTGGCCTATTTTTCAAGTCCAAGTCAAATTTCTTTGGAACATACGAGTGTGCTCCCATACCCTGCAAGGCATTCACGGTCTCTACATAGTCAGACCGAAAATCAGCATCAAAGTTCATCAGTACTGCTGCTAATGTTTCAACAGCCATTCTCTCTTCTATGGGTACCCTCATGTCTTCATCAGTGACCATCTCTATTGTAGATATCACATTCATATTTCGTGGTTGTTTCATTGACCTACAAATATTAAACCTTACCTCATTTGTGTTGAGTATGAACTTCAACTCTCCTCTCTCAACATCCATTAAAGCTCTTCCCGTAGCCAAAAATAGTCTTCCCAAGATGATAGGAACCTCAAAATCCACTTTGCAATCCAGAATCACGAAATCAACTGGAAAGATGAAAGTGTCCACCTTTACCAGTACATCACACAAGATTCCCACCGGCCTCTTTACTGACCTATCAGCCATCATCAACCTCATTGTTGTAGGTTTTGGTACTCCCAAACCTAACTTTTCATAAATGGCTAAAGGCATCAGATTTATGCTAGCTCCCAGATCACATAAAGCTTTAGCAAACTTAATTTACCCAATGGTGCATGGTATCGTGAATGCACCTGGATCCTCTTTTTTCTGAACCAGAGATCTGGTAGCAATGGCACTGCAATGATGAACATTGTTAGAAAAATCATGACTTACAACTCTTTTTTTGGTAACCAAGTCTTTCATGAACTTGGCATATCCTGGCATCTGCTCCAGGGCTTCTACCAATGGAATGTTTATTGAAAGTTGTTTAAGCATGGTGATGAATTTCATAAACTTTCCATCTTCAGCTTTCTTTTTGAGCCTTTGAGGGAAATGAGGAAGTGGTCTGGGAATCTGCTATAAGGGCAGGTTTTCCTGAACCTCTTTCTCTTTTCCTCTCGCAGGTTGTGCTTTAGGTTGAGCCTCCTCCAGATCATCTACCTACATAGTCTCGTCCTCCTCTCTGCTAGCTTGCTCCAAGACCTGTTCATACTTGGTACCTGCAGAAATAGGATCAGAAAGAACTTTACCACTCCTGGTGGCGATGACCATGTAGTGTCCGTCCTTCTTGGGATTTTGAATGGTATCACCTGGTAGTGATCCATTCTTTCTCTGATTCAGTGAGGTTGAGAGTTGCCCCAACTGCTGCTCTATTTTTTTAATAGAGGTAGTGTGAAAGTCCACCAACTGACTCATGCTCGAGAAGTCACCTCTCATTTCTTTCACCCCTGCATTGGTTGACTCAACCTTCTAAAATACCTTAGCCATCATGTCCTCAAGCTTAGACCCGCTAGAACTACCACTCGCCCGGTCTCTATTACCTGCAGGTACATATATACCACTGCGATCATTACTATACCCTTCTTTGTTTTGCTAGTTTCCTTGATCTCTCTTTGCTGGCCTTTCATACTAACCATCCCTAGCATAGCTCCAACTTGCATTTCCAAAATTGTAACCCTGATTTCCAGAGTTATAATTTTGGAAACCTCCTTGGTTCCCCAAATAGTTAGCTTCCTCAGCAATGTCAAGATCCTGATCTTCATACCTGTTCTGCTGTCCTATAGCTTTCAACTTTTCAAACTTGGCAACAATGTGCTTTGTGAGCAGGTCTATTTGATTCCTGATATTTGCCATGTCTTGGTCCCTTTCTTCTTCTCTCTTCATTTGTTCAGCTAAAAGCTCAAATGTATACCCGAGCTCTCCTACCTCTGCATCTCTAGTGTACCATGCTCTGTTGTTCTTTGAGACCTCATCTAATAGATGCATGCTCTCCGCAAATGACTTCCTCATAAATGAGCCTCCACAAATTGCATTAACAACAGTTTTAGTAACATAATTCAGAGACCTATAAAAGTCCTGTTTAAGATGCCTTTCGGGAAAATCATGGTTGGGGCATTTCTTCAGCTTTTGGCTGAACCACTACCAAGTTTCATGCATTGCCTCCCCTGGTAGTTGGTTGTGTGTACTAATCTCGTCCTTCTTCTGCAGCTTTTTTTATTCTGGGAAGAATCGTACCAGGAAAGCTTCCTTCAACTCATTCCAAGTTCTGATGGAGTCATCTTGCATCTCATTCAGCCAGTTAGTTGCCTCTCTAGTAAGAGACAATAAAAACAGCCTCAATCTCATTGTTGTTTGGTTGACCCCAGGAATCTCTTGTGACTTGCAGATTGCCATAAAATTCATTAGGTGTTGATTTGCATCATCACCAGTTGCACCCCTAAACATACCTTTCAGGTTTAACAATTGAATCATAGTGCTGGTGATTGTGAACTTAACACCTGGAGGTAGTGCAGGTAACACTATCGCTCCAGTGGCTCCAGCTCCATCCAAATCTGTATAATCTTCATCATACATCATGTGCGCTGGATGCTGAGCTTTACCCCCTAGGAGCTATTGGTTAGCGCTGGGGAGGGATCAATCCATCTACTCTTTTATTCTCATCTACCACCCTAGGTTGTTTGTTACCGTCGTTCTGCTGAACACGTCTTGCAGCGGCTTCAGCTTCTAGTCCCAATCTTTGTCTTTGTGCCTCCAGTTCTTGTGCATTCACCATTTTTCGAAGAGTCTTTTCGAGTTATGAGTCGTAAGGGATCAATGGAGCTCCTTTACTCCTGGTACTTGGCATATACAGTAGCACTCACCTGAAAGAGACACAAACACAGAACAAAACGTAAAATTAGGAAATATAACTACAAATCGAATAAAATCTCGTAAAACACTTTTGAATTGAAATTCCCCGGCAGTGGCGCCAAATTTTAATACGTCCAAACTTACATTCCAACTAAGAACTGTAAACGGTCGTTGTCAATTTATAGAACTCAACTAGAGTTGAGGTCGATCCCACAGAGAATTTCTTTACAGATAAAGTTTCACGATCGCATTTACTCAATTGTCGTTACCATTTCCTAAACAAATAACGCGGAAAGTAAATTGGGTTGGATTGAAATGTATTTTACCACCAACGCTTGCAGTCAAAACTTAGATATACAGTTCACAGACTATCTTATTGTAAGTTGATTCAGTTAATTTAAAGAAACCAGGTTTTGTGTTCACTATGACATCAATTATAATGATCTCCCGTAAATTGAGTATCAGGTAAATCAATGTTTACAAAACCTTTGCGAGTTGAATTAATCTAACGCTTCTCAGCCTCACTCTAATTCTCTCAAACTTAAAGTGTTATCAATATTGGACTTCTCTTAATTTGATATGGTGTTAAAGATCTCTTCTCTCGAAATCCGACTTTAACTCCAATTCATTAACTTAGCTTAGCTTTTTCCTAATTGATGTTTTTCTTTCGAACAAACACCAGATACAGGATTGTCTAAAGCGTGCACTCAATAGACTAGAATGATAATGAAAGTTGTAAACTACAGGTTGTAAGTAAAGATTACCTTTTACTCGTTTTACAGAATCACAACTGAAATGTCGTCATAGATCCCACACACCCAGTCGTGATATTTAGCCACTCATGTTTTCACATAAAGAATCAGAACTGGATAATCAAAAAACATGTTAAGAAATACTTACGAAAATAATTGGTAAATCAACAACCACTTGATAATCTGATAATCGAAATCTAAACTTCAAACTGATAACAATAATTCGAATCCAAAATCTAAAGCTAAAAGTAATACTCTGTTCTTAGTCATAAAATGTAAGATGCTAAATAATAATTCAAAAACGACCTAAAGTAGTTCAAAAATAGAATGTTAAAAGTGAGCCTTAATCGAAGTAGGACTGAATTGTCGGGCATTTTCACGGCCACTACCACGACCTGTCAAGGAATTCACAGTCCGTGAAGCCCTCCGTGGTCTTCCCTTGGACTTTCCAAAGTTTGGGTCTTCAATGATACCCACTGGAACAAGGACTATGAACTGCACCACGGTTCGTAGTGAGGACTGGCCCGTCATGGTGTCCGTGGTCTTCACTTGATTCCAACACTCTTCCAACTTTTCCTTGATTTCACACTAGTTCAACTCTACGGTAGGTACCACGTTCCATGGTAAGAGCTACGGCCCGTGAAACCCTATGTGGTTGTCACTTGGTTATTACTCCTTTTCGTCTTCTCAAGGCAAGCACTGCTTCATTTTCATGAGCTCAACCATGGATCGTAATGGAGGTCATGGTCCGTGAAGTTGACCATGAACTTTACTTCAAATCATCATCATTTTGCAGCTTCTTTTCCATTTTCAATATATCAACCAAATTTTTGCCGACACATTCAACAAACCTATCAAATAGTACAAAATTTCACTTAATTCCAGTGGTAGTTCATAGTTTTTAAGCGTCAAATGTGCCACGATTTCACGGCACATCACCATATACCTGGTTAGAACTGCTAGACACATGGGCTCAATGAAAATACGTATTAAATCTTGACAGGCCCCTTGCTTGGGTAAAAGGATGAGATCATTCCATATAGTCATCAAACTATATAAAATATGTATATATTTCGATTCAAATTTACACTTTGAGTTCAGATGATAAGCTAGATTGAAGATGACCGCGCGAATTATCGCCAGTCTTCAGAGATCCTGTATCTTGGTATCAGAGCCTAGGGATTTTTATGGTAAATATGAAATTGATGTGAAATATACGACATAGATATGTTCTTTTCTTCATGGATCTTGGAGAAATAAGTATTAAAAGTACTAGATTGGAAGAGGTAGATATACCTCAAAACCTTGATTTGTTAAACAAATGGACTATTCCAAAAATTGATATTAAAACCATTTATGATTATGGTTGGGGTCTGAAATTTATGAATGTAAATCTTGACAAGACCCTTGCTTGGGTAAAAGGATGAGATCCTTCCATAGAGTAATCAAACTATATAAAATTTGTACATATTTCGATTCAAATTTACACTTTGAGTTCGGATGCTAAACTAGATTGAAGATGACCGCGCGGATTACCGCCAGTCTTCAGAGATCCTGTATGTTGGTATCAGAGCCTAGGTATTTTCATAGTAAATATGAAATTGATGTGAAGTATACAACATAGATATGTTTTTTTCTTCATGAATCTTGGAGAAATGAGTACTAAAAGTACTAGATTGGAAGAGGTAGATATACCTCAAAACCTTCATTTGTTAAACAAATGGACAATTCCAAAAATTGATATTAAAACCATTTATGATTGTGGTTGGTTTGATAAAAATTTCTCATAAACATTTGATTAAAACTACTGAGCAACCGGAGGTCGGTTTGTTTAAAATGTTCCTATTAATCATAATTTTGCTAGCATAAAACTAAATTTTCATTTCACACCTATAATTAATTGTTTAAAAAAGTGTAACAATTTTGTATATTTTTATAAATAAAAAGTTAGATCAATAATCCATATTTAAAGTATGAAATTACGTTGATATGAAAACCGACAACAAGTAGTCATCGGAGTATGAAATACGTTGATTAATTATATACTCCTAATTGAATGGATGTCAAGTGTAGTGATCACCTCCTAATTATGATGACATGTAAACGATACTTCATCGGAGTATGAAATACGTTGATTAATTATATACTCCTCAAGTAGTTTAACAAATCAAGTCTTATATACTAGTGGTTTAGATATGAAATACATTATCAATTAAAGAAATATCAATGATCAATTCAAGGAGATTTATATATT
>JAJOOH010009991.1:0-67725 GCA_029582605.1 Solanum gracilifrons | reverse complement strand
GGGAGGCTTGTTCCATTTGATAGCTCTGGAAACTCTTTGCTCAATGTTTGCTTCACAAGCATTGCAGATTGCACTCCATTCCTCTCCTAAGTTGGCTCTTCTAAACTTCATTTTTAGAACCTGCACAAGAGTATTTAGAACATTAGTCTTGGTCCTATAGAAGGATACCCTTAAGTTTTCAAACTTTCTACTACATCTTGCTTTCCATAGCTCCCACACTATGATTAAAGGAAGAATTTTGGTTATATAGGTAGCAAAAATGTTGTGGGACTTGTAGTTCCACCAATTAAGTAACATCATCTTGTAGCTCCTGCTGGTGTGATCGATTCCTAGAGGACCTGCAAAAAAACTCCAAATTCTTTTAGCGTGGTCACCTTGACAGAAAAGATGGTTAGTGTCTTCTATGATATGATCTATATTGTTGTTGTTACAACAATAGCAGGTACAATCAACTTGAATACCAAACCTGGAGACTCTTTAATTGATAGAAAGTTTATCTCTAATGACTCTCCAGTTGAGGAAGGAGATTTTGAAAGGAATATCCTCATGCCAAATGTTTTTTATATAATTGTTACTGTTACTTCTCTGCCTATTATTGCTCTAGGAGGATTTAATAGTGAAATTTCCATTGGTGTTAGGGATCCAAATGGCTTTGTCTCTTCTGTTGCTATGCAACACAATATTGAGCTCTCTAATTTTATCTTTAGTGTCCGCATCAAGTTGATTATGAAGCTTGTACCAATCCCACATTCCATCAATGTAGACATCTTTGATACTGATTTGTTGTTGTTGTACATTATCAGGAAACAAAAGATATAGAGGGCCAATATTAGTCCAATTGTCATACCAAAAGTCCACCTCTCCTCTCCCAATGATCCATATGATGTTCTTGTCCACCTCTTCTTTAATGTTGCAAAGAACTTTCCAACTTTATGGTTGTCCTCTGCTCCATTGGGCATTGATAGGGTGCATATTGTTGAACTATTTTGCTTCTATGAAATTCTTCCATAGTGAAGTAGTGATTCTGAGGTTCCACCATTGTTTTTTTTGAAAAGCATGGCACGTTCAAGATTTATGAAGTTCGTTCCACCCTCCTCATAAGGGTAGCACAAGTTCTTCCAAGAGGCCCAATGATACTTACCTCTAGTGTCTTGCCCTGTCCAAAAAAATCTAACAATGTACTTCTCTATAAGCTCAATGGTACCTTTGGGAGGGTTGGTAGCTGCAAGGAGATGAATTGGCATCGCAAGGAGAACATGTCTAATCAAAATAGCTCTTCTACCGGTGGAAAGAAATTTAGTATGCCAACCTCTAATCTTGTTAATGATCTTGATTACCATATCTGAGTAGTGAGAGATCTTTTTTTTACCAGTAATAAGAGGGCAACCAAGATATCTAATAGGAAAGAGCTGATGTTTCATACCAGTAATGTTTTTGAGCCTGTTAATAGTGGCAGCTTTGGTATTAATGGCCACTGCAAAACAACTTTTTTCCTTATTGAGTAGTTTTTCAGAAACTTCCTCATATACTTTCAGAGTTTTAAGCATCATTTCAAGAGGTTTCTTGCTACCATTACAAAAAAGAATAGTATCATCTGCAAAGGATAAGTGATTTATCCTTGGGCCATTAGTGTTCATATAGAACCCCTTGTAGCCTTGTTTATCATACAAGTTATTTAGCATTTTAGAGAGCAATTCAACACTGATGATAAATAAGGATGGGGATATTGGATCTCCTTGTCTCAATCCTCTACTAGAATTAAAAAATCCATGTCTTCTCCCATTAACAATAACAGAATACCAGTTACTTGATATGAAATTGTAGATCAGACGAGTCCACCACTCAGAGAAACCAAATCTCTTTACAGCCTGGCATAGGAACTTCCAAGAGACTCGATCATAAGCCTTGGCCATATATAATTTTAGCACAACATTTCCTCCTCTAGCAGGATTCTTAATATCATTGATAATTTCCTGTGCTAGAAGGATATTTTCAGAAATTCCCCTCCCTTTGATAAAACCAGATTGATTCTTGGATATGAGTTTGGGGAGTAAGCTGTATTGAGAATTTTAGAAATGACTTTACTGAATACATTGCAAAGGCTAATAGGTCTCAGGTCAGTAAACTTCTGGGGGTGGTCTATCTTGGGAATCATAACCAAACAAGTATGAGTGATAAACTTAGGAAGTTTTGCACCCTGGAAGAAAGACTCAACTGCTCTGTAGAGGTCATAACTTATGATGTTCCAAGCACTTTGATAAAAATGTCCACTTAGTCCATCTGTACCTGGAGCACTATCTTTATCAATGGAAAATATGCAATCTTTAATCTCCTGTATAGTGGGGATAGATGCTAACATAGAGTTATCATCTTCAGTTATGCACCTCTCAATACAATCTAGAGCTTCAAAATTGGAATGATGAGTATCTTGAGTAAACATATTTTTGAAATGCCTAACAACAGCTTCAGCAATGCTATTATTTCCTTCAATCCATTGATCATGTTCATCCATAATTTTTGAGATATTCAATCTCCTTCTCCTTTCTTTCATAATATTGTGGAAATAGGTAGTGTTGGCATCCCTTTCTTCAAACTATTTAGCTCTGGCTTTCTGTCTCAAGATACTATCTTGAATCTTGAGATATCTAACGAATTCAGCCTTACATCTAGAGAGCTCACTTCTGTTCTCTGGGGTGTTGTTATTCACATAAGTATCCTCAAGAATTCTGATATCTGCTTCTAATTTTTTTGGAGTTTCATAAATATCCCCAAAAGTTAGTTTAGACCAGATGCTAAGATCTTTACTCATCCTTTTGATTTTTTGATGAAGAATGTACATAGGATTTCCATAGATATTTCCTTCCCCACTTTCTTGTACAGTCTTAAGATAGTCAGGGTGATTAGTCCAAAAGTTCAGAAATTTGAAATATCTTATGAAATGGGTGGTTTCATTTGTCATCTTGACTAGAAGGGGAGCATGGTCAGAGCTGGTTCTAGACAAATGAGTTAATGAAGTGTTAGAGATAGAGTCAAACCAGCTAGAGTTATAGACTAATCTATCAAGTCTCTTCCATATAGTAGTAGGAGGATCCCTATTATCACACCAAGTGTATATAGAACCATTGTAGCCTGCATCTTGAATCCCACAATCATTAAGACATTCTAAAAAATCAAGGCTTTCTTCTAGTCTGTAGCTTCTACCTCCTATTTTCTCCTCAATAGAGGTGATAACATTGAAATCCCCAATGGCACCCCAGATTCCTTGGATATTGTTAGCCATTTCTCTCAAATCATTCCATAGTTCTCTTCTAAGGTATTCGGTGCATTTAGCATACACTACAGTCAAGAATATGGGCTGATTGTTAAGATGGGTGGCTTTGATTAGAACATGTTGTTCTTTATCTTGAAAGATGGTGATGTCCACTTCAACTGTCCAAAGAATCCAGAACTTATTAGAGCAATTGCAGTAACTATGATCCATTCTTAACTTCCTTTTGAATCTTTCCATCTTTCTACTGTCCACCATTGGCTCTTGTAGACATATTAAAGGAATCTGATACTGTTGCTGAAATGTTTGGAGTCTTTCTAGAGATCCTGCTGATCTTATCCCTCTTATATTCCACGATAGTGTATCAATCATTAGATATATTCAAGGGTAGAAGTAGTTTGAGTGTTTTTGAGTTCTTCTGTCATGGTGTGACTTTGATCATAAATCTTGCCAAGATTCTGATTGTTCCTGGGAGATAGGTTGTTGTAAACTCTAATGTTTTGTTGAACTTGAGAGGTTAAACTGTTACCAGTTTCCTGAGATTTTGATCTGTTGGTTCCTCTAATGGCCTCATCATCTGACATGGTTTGGCCTTCTTCTCTGGTATGAGTAAGCTCAAACTCTGTTTCCATTACTTCCACATCATGATAAACTTCTTCATATTCATCTCTTTCTCTAGGCTCTCTATGTTGTTTATCCGGGGGTTCAATGTTGTTGTTGTATCCACCTTCTTGTTTATTATACATTCCATGAGTTTCAGTATTTACTTCTCCTTTCCAATTGGCTCCCTGGCTAATAGTGTCTTCGCGAGTTCCCATTTTGTTAGTGAGTGAGGCCCATTTTGTAAGCTGATCTGCCTCTTTTTTCCTAATAATTCCATCATCATCTCTGAATTCACCTTGGAGTGTGACATTTTTCGGGATAGAAACTTCTCCGGTGAACTTTTTCCTTTTATTTTGTATGTTTTTATGTCTTTGGGATCTTTGATAACTAAACTCAACATTTCGCCTTGTGGTTCTGGCTCAAGATTGGTAATACTTGCAGCATTTCCATTTCTTGTACTTCTAACGTTGAGCTTTGGTTAGTGTCTTTTGCTAGCCTTGCCTTCTTTTTCTTTTTGAGCTTTGTCCCACCTTGAGGTTCTCAGCATCATCGACTTGCTTTTCAATCAAAGCGATTTCATAACCATAAAGAAAGACCTCTCTTTCGGGATCAGTCCCGTCCCTAGATGTAGTAGTCAATCCGCGGGACATTCAAAGAAGCTATGCACCTTCACGGAATGTTAATGAAAGAAAACCCTTTCATCCTAATCTCATCTACTGAAAAGGGGGCCGGGCGTAGCACGTTCTTTTTTGGGACACATAGGCTATTACAGACGCATCAAAAAAGAAAGATTGGAAGATCTGGCCAAAGAAGGTGATAGCCCTGTAGATTCGTTCCCATTGTTCGATCCTTCCCAGTAAAACGCGGCGTGTTCGAATTCTGATCGCTTTTACGCGAGAAAGGGGGACCACCCTCTAAGCCTAAGTATTCCTCAATGACCGATAGCGTACAAGTACCGTGAGGGAAAGGTGAAAAGAACCCTATTTAGGGAGTGCAATAGAGAACCTGAGATCCGATGCGAACAATTAGTCGAAGGAGCGGAGCTTAGAGCCTTTACTTTATGTAAAGCACACTCACTCTAACGGCGTACCTTTTGCATGATGGGTCAGCGAGAAAATGGGAACAGCGGCTTAAGCCATTAGGTGTAGGCGCTTTCCAGAGATGGAATCTTCTAGTTCTTCCTATTTGACCTCACTTGATTTTGTTGATTTGCTGAAGTATCATGTTCTTCCAGGTTCACTTGGCTAGGTTCTGCATCTTTCATGTCCCCATTTTCCTTGTCTTGGAGGATATTGAAGAAGTTACTGGTTACTTTGGTCGTATTGTTGTCAATAGTAAACTTTTTCCCATTTGGTGTCTCCTTTGAATCGATTTCCTTTCCCCTTCACTTTACCACATTATGCCATCCCTCATCTTTGTTTTTAGTGGGATTAGAGCTTTCATCCATGGGCATGGTGTTTGATCCATTTTGTTGCTCTATTGATCTATGTTTTTGTTGCCGTTGAAGGCTCTGGCTTCCTCTTTTGGCGTGGGCATTTACATCCTCTTTTCGTTTTTCCTCTTTGTTAGATTGTTGTTCTCTAACCTTAGTTGTTCCTGTGTGGACCACCTTGCAGTTTTCAGTAGAATGGTTTGAACTTTGCAGTGGGAGCAATAGATTGGCAGTGTTTCATATTCAATTTTTTGCTCAAAAGTCTCTTCTTCACCAGAAAGATTTCTTACTTCTACTCTCACTGTATGGATCAGAGGTTTTGCAAGATCAACTTGAACTCTTAACTTTGCTGTGGTTGGTCTTGTTTTCGTAGTCGTCACTTTATCCATGATCAACGGGACCCCTATGGGATCCACAATTCTACAAAGGGCGTCCCATTCATAGTAATGCCAAGGTAAATCCGGGAGATTTATCCACACAGGTGCTAAAGAATTTTCAGCATTCGGTTTGAAATTTAGGGTCCATTTCAAGATCTTCATATCAACATCATCATTTAAGGCAATAGAATCTCTGGAAAAGATATCATTGATGTCTTCTTCATTTTCAACATCAATAAAAACATGATATCTATCCTTAGCTCCAATTTTAACTTCCCCTTTGGTAGTGATAACCTTAGTAAAATCGGATCTGATTCTATCGATGGCTGGTCTTCTTCTAGAAAACTTACCGATTATTGTCCATCGGCAGGTGTCCGCCAGAAGCTCGTGTTCCTCCTTAGTAAATACCACGACTGCTTTGCCATCTATGATTTCGTGCGCTCTTGGAGGGAGCCTTCTTTTCAGTTTTGGCCGATTTCCCATTCTGTATCCTGGAGCACCTGCATACGAGTCCTTTCTATTGTGATTGTGGGTTTGGTCTATTTCTATGGGCTTGGTTCTGAGAGGTGGGAAGTCCTCTGGTTGAGGCGGTCTATTCTTGTTCGCCGGGTCTGGAAGTTTGGGGTTGTTGCTTCCTCTGGTGTTACGTGTGTTGCCCATAGGGCTCATCGGAGCTGGCTGGTGATAGCCGTAACCAGCTCAAAAGAGCCGTTAATGATAGGTTGAACTTAACAGTGGAAGAAGAGAGTTGTACGGAGAGAAAATTTTAGACTTTAACTTAATAACTTGAATGTGAACTATAATATCAAAGGGATCAATCCAAGAAGAACTAGAAAATCTCAAATTAAAAATATATATAATATTTCAAAATAAGATTACATTTAAGCATCTTTTATCACATATCACATACCAAAATATTAGAAAACATCAAATTAAAGCAGAGGAACAGATGATAAACAGAAAACAGAGTAACTCATAAAATCAAAGCTCTTCTCTAAGAGAGGACTCTTTTCCTTCTTGTTTGCTCTCAATAGAGACAACTTTAGGACCTTTAATTCTATCAGCAGACAATTTAGCAAAAGAAATAGTAAGCACCCCATTTTCAAGCTTAGCTTTCATTGTATCAATATCAGCATTCTCCGGCAAACGGAACTGTCTCCAGAACTTCCCGTAGCTCCTTTCAACACAATGCCAATGATTCTGCTCATCATTTTTCTCTTCTTCTTTCTTCCGCTCTCCGCTCACTCTCAACACTCTGTTTTCTTCAATCTCTATCTTTATATCATCTTTCTTCAATCCTGGTACGTCTATGCTTATCACGTGGCCCTCCGCCGTCTCTTTCCAGTCGACTCTCGCAATAGAAAGCGGCAGAGTAGTGTCCTCTCTGTTTTCTAATCCGAATGGTATTTGTTCCAAAACTTTGAATGGATCAAGAAATGTATTAGCAGGATTGCTGCCTATCATTTGGTCTAAGATTAATGGTAGAAGTGATGAGCCATCTGCGCCTAGTGATGATACCTGAAAAATGTAACCAATTGAAATGATGAGGAATGTTAATTTGCTGACAAACCTCATACTGTGTAGTCTTGATGATCTTCTTCTTCTTTAGTATTTGATTGTTGTTTTTCTGTTATAATTTGTTGATTGAGTATGGGAGTCTGATTGGTGCAATTTATATAGAGAAAAAGGGTGTACTGTTTAAGAATCTTGAAAGTTCGGAAAATGTTGAGACTTCTTGCGAAACTTCCAGCAGCTTACGAGTAAATGGAATTTACTATACCCTTCCAGAGGTTTCTTTGCATATATCTTCTGTAGAAATATAAATATAACTAATTACCCAAATATAAACACATAAAATTCAGACATGCATATTCGAAAAAAAAAATAAAGACTCTCGTTTCAATTTATTTTATGTTAATTTAATTCCATATGAAATTCAAGAAAGTAAAAATAAACCTTTTAAAATATTGTCGGTTCTTAATGGTTATTGGTTTACGATTTATGTTGCGGTTTAACTTTTTTTTTTTATTGATTCTTACACTCTATTTGGATCATTGTTACCCATTGTATTGTATTGTATCGTTACTATACCTACAATATTTGTTTTGGTTGTTACTTAAAATGTATTGTATTGTATTGTATTATTAAATTTCGCTGTTACGTAACAACAAAAACCCCTATTTTATGGAACAACCGATTTGGTGTGTTCCCATTGTTACTTAATTTCTTTTTCCAATTATATCTTTACATAATATTTCAAAATACTATTTTACCTTTTACCTTATATTATTTAATTTTAGTCAAACCTCATATCCTAGAATAATTAAGGATATTTTAGTAAATTTATAAATTACAATACAGTACGATACAATCAAATCAAACAATTAAAAATGTTAATAAACAACAACAAACAATACAGTCTAGCCAAACATTGTATCTACCATACAGTACATAAACAATGGATAACAATGATCCAAACTGAGTGTAGTGGTTTGAGGTTTTTTCTTTAAAGACTTAATTGATAATTCATACTCCCTCCGTCTCATTTTATGTGAGGTAGTTTGACATTTAAGAAAAAAAGGAAGATTTTTAAAATTTGTAGTTCAAAATGAATGATAGAAATTTGTGTAACTGTAAATCATTTCATTAAGGATAAAATAAACATTTTATAGTTAAATTGTTACTTATTATAAAAATGTGTCATTCTTTTTGGGACTGACTAAAAAGTAAAGTAAGTCACATAAATTGAGACAAGACATAAATTGAGACAAGACAAAGGGAGTAGTCAATTAATAAATTATAGTTATACTCATAGTATTATTGTTTTTAATTCTGATTGTCTTAAATTTTGGGTTATTCTACAATATGCAGTGTTTGCTTTTGTCCAAGATACAATCTATTAATTTATATGCATGGTTAATTTGCTTTATTTACCTTTTTTTTTATCAAGTATTTTTAGTTATATTTTTGTGTGTCGAATTTGAAGGGTTAAATTGAAATGATGAGGAACGTTGATTTGCTGACAAACCTCATACTTTGTAGTATTGATGATCTTCTTCTTCTTTAGTATTTGATTTTCCGTGATAATTTGTTGATTGGGTTCGATTGGTGCAATTTATATAGAGAAAAAGGGTGTAATGTTTAAGGATCTTGAAAGTTCGGAAAATGTTGAGAGACTTATTGAGAAACTTCCAGCACCTTACAAGTAAATGGAATTTACTATACCCTTCCAGAGGTTTCTTTGCATATGTCTTCTACAGAAATATATATATATATATATAAACTAATTACCCAAATATAAACACTTAATTCAGGCATTCAAAAATTCCAAAAAAAAAAAGAAAATACTCTCGTTTCAATTTATATTATGTTGATTTAGTTCCATATGAAATTCAAGAAAGTAAAAATAAACCTTTTAAAATATTGTCGGTTCTTAATGGTTATTGGTTTAAGGTTTATGTTGCGATTTCACTTTTTTTTTTATTGATTCTTAGTGGTTTAAGGTTTTCTCTTTGACGGCTTACTTCCTCCGTTTTAAAAAGAGTGTCCTAGTTTGACTTGACACGAAATTTAAGAAAATAAAGAAGACTTTTGAATCTTGTGATTCTAAATTAAAGTTATGTTAAATGTACAAAATTGCTCTTTAATCTTGTAATTTTAAACATGTCATGTGGAAAGCTGAAAGTAAAATGTTACCAAAAAAGAAAAGAAATCATTTTTTTAAAACAAACTAAAAAGGAAAGGAGATCATTCTTTTTGAAACGGAGGGAATAATTGATAATTCATAGTAAATTAATAAATTATAATTATACTCATATTATTGTTTTTAGTTTTGATTGTCTTAAATTTTGGGTTATTCTATAATGTGCAGTGTTTGCTTTTATCAAATTTATAATCTGTCAAATTATATGCATGGTTCATTTGCTTTGTTTACCTATCTTTTTTCAAGTGTTTGTTAGTTATATTTTTGTGTGTCAAATTTAAAGGGTTAAATTGATAACCAAATTACCAATAACAATCAATAACCAATAAATGAATTATTTGTAAGCCAATATTTTAATAGTTCATGAAATCAATAAGCTTCAACATTGATCCGAATTAATCGATACGTTGCCCTAATTAAAACTAATGTAAAACTAGATATTCCGACGAGGCGAGGACCTTCAAGATTAAATAGATAATCTGTAATTGACAGTGAAGTAATGTTTTGGGAAAATAATATTTTGTGTGGGTACAATAAAACCTCTCCAAATTAGTACTCGATAAATTAATAAGTTTTTAAAAATAATTTCTTTTTTGATTTTGACTTGACCCAACGGAAAAAATTATTGATTTCAATTATGAGATAATATATATGTTTAGAAGATCGTTATATAAATACTATGGCCCCATTAATAGTATAAATTAATTATTTTTTAAAATTACAAAATATCTAAGAAAATTTAGTGAAATATGATTTATAGTGTTCTTTTAATTTTTTTTAAAAAAATTAAATCTAATTAAGGCCCATTTCTAACTTTTCTTATTGCATCTAAAACTTCTGGTGTTATCTTCTTGAAACTGCACCAAATTATTGTCAAGAGTTCTAGACGTGAGTGATTTCAAAAGTGTTGTATCGTCTTCAGCATCATCATCCACATTATTCTCTCCGAGGGTATCCACAATTTTTCTAAGCTTTGAACATCTAAATATATGTATCATTTTCACCCGATCGCTAATCTAATAAACTATTAACATCCATTTTATTACGTTAATTGAGATTTTAATCGTGACCTCAAATTCATGACTATCGTTTACATAAGAGGTTTCATTTAAATCATTGACGCTTCATCTTGCAACCGATATATAATCTTTATTGAATCTCGAAAATATTCTTTAAATTAATAAATATTAATTTATCGCTTAAATAATACTTTTATAAAATAATAATATTTTATAATCCTGTTAACCTTAATTTAGAAAGGTTTTACTATATAATATTAATCAACCCACCATACTTGGTAGTTGGTACAATTGGAATTGGCGGAGTATATACTAATATAAAATTGTCCCTTTTCCTTTTATAATATAAACTAAATACTAATGGAGACGGAAGAAGAAACATTCCATAAAAGTCTTTCCTATACGTAAAAGGAGAAGAAAATAGTATTATCATTAATTACTGCCTACTAATTATAGTTTCTAAAAAAGAGTTACTCAAACGCGTCAAATTCTACTATATAACTATGGCAAAACATATTATTTGGTATAGTTGTTATTGTTTGAGAGCAAATATAAATCACTTTGCTCATTCAAGTCAGGTAACTTTTTTTTCTTTTTTGTTTCACGTTTCAGATTTTTTAGTTTTATGTTGTTCCATGATCTGATTATTTATACACCAAAAAGTGCCTGTTTTTGATAGGTTTTCTTTGATTTAAATAACTATGTGTATGTGCATTTTCTTGAACTGCAGACAAAATGGGAAGATCAAAAATCAAAATTGAACTTATTGAAGATCACAAGAAGAGGAAGTCTACTTTGGTAAATCGGAAAGCTGGCTTAGTGAAGAAAATCTCGGAACTCTCAATACTTTGTGATGTCAAAGCATGCATGATCATATATGAAGGAAATTATAATCATCAAATTTGGCCAAATGATTCAAATGATGTTCGAGAGCTAATAAATCTCTACAAAAATCAGTCACTCGATGGCCGAACTAAGAGGGGTAAGACCTTGTCCAACTTCTTCGAAAATGATGAAAAGAAAAAGGGTGAGATCAAAGTAGAAAAGTATCCGACTTGGGATTTAAGGTTTGACTATTTTTCTCAAAAAGAATTACAAAATCTTGCTATTGTTGTTGAGAAAAAAATGGACAAGGCAAAAGGAAAAATTGAATTGTTGAAGAGCATGAATGTTCATAATGGAAGTTCCTCATTTTCTCATCAAGAAGTACACAACTACTCTAAGCTCATGAACAACAACAACAACTTGAGGAACCAAACTACTCCAAGACATATTTCTTATGCGAATCCTTTTACCGATTACAACAACTTCTTTCAAGAAAATATTCCAATTAGTGGTGTAAATTCAATGGGCGCGGGAATGGATAATGGACTTCTTACTATCGTTGATTATCAACTGAACAACGTAGATCATTCTACGATGATTGAGAAAGGAAATTGGTTGGCAAATAATGGAATTGGTTCAAGTTCAACTATGCAACCTATGATGAATAATGGAACTGATTCAAGTTCAACAATGGAGTACCCTTTCATATACAATGGCTATACTCATATGCCTTGTGGATTTCAGTAGATCAAAATACATTTTGCGTGTAATTAATTAGTATATTATGCAGTTCCTCTTTTGTTTATTTTGTTGAAGAAGTTGGAGCAAACAAATTAGGAACTGTTTGTTTTGTAAGAGTAATATTAACTTTGGTGCTTCTAGTTGCATTTTCTTTTGTGCACGTACTAATTACCCTTTTGCCAATATCTGCTTCTTCAAGTCGATGTGCCACTTAAAATTGTCTCTATATTAAGATTTGTGTTTTTTTATGAAAAGTTAGAAATTTTTATGAAGAGTTGTGACTTTTTCGTTAGTTTGTGATTTTTCAAAGGGTTAAAGACCTTTCTGATAAGGCACAATAAACACATGTTTTCGCAATATTCTTTGTTGTCTATAAATAGAGGGGTTTCCTCTTATTTTTCAACAACGAATTTCTGGGTACTTCTTCTACTACTAAATCTAGTATTTTAAGTGTACTTAACTGTTGTTGAGTGGTTCACTGACACTGTGGTTTTAGGTATCGATACACTGGTGAGTAAGATCATTCTATCCTTTGAGGATATATTCCATTAACATCGGGTACTTGAGGAGAATAATATCATTAATTAAGGAAACATTGTGCATTCATTGAGCTCGATTTTTTTTTTGGGAAAAATATTTTGTATATTATTTCTAATCTGTTTCAGATTCTATTTTCTTTACTGGTTTTAAGTTTCTAGTTTTGAAAATACTCTTTAAAACTTTGTTGTTTCCTACAAAGTTCTTCAAAGTTATTGTTCTAAATATCTCAGGAATACAAAATTAACAAGTATGTTGACAGAGTTGGCAAAATAATCACTCTCCAAACTTAATTGAGCATTTAGACACATGAAGTCTTCAAAAATTTGAACTTTAGACACTAAATATGACATCACTCAATATTCTTCCAAAACATACAACACTATACTCTCAAGTTTTTAATACTACACTTTGGTTCCCACTCATCCAACAAATGTGGGATTGTTTTTTTTTTCATTTATTAAAAACAATTCCACTGGAGAATATCTCTCCAAGAAGAAATCAAAATGCTCCCTTTTTTGTAGCTGATTTAGTCGATTATGACTACTTTTCCGACGATATTATAGCTTTCACAGGTGAAATCATCATCATTCTAGTCATTGCTTCCATTTTTATACCATTTTCTTTCAAATAACTTTAAAGAAAAAAATTCCTGCCATTTTAGAAGCCTGAAAAAATCTTCCAAAATTACTTCATAACTCATTTTTAGATAAACTTTAGTAGTTTAGAAGGACTATAGATACATGTTCTCCATTTTAGGATCTTGATCTAAACCCGATCTTGTTCATTCACATTTTGTACAGATTTCGTACCATTCATTGACTGCTAATTACTGATATCGTAATCTAGTATCTATCAGTGTAGTCTATATATGACAGTAGCTGAATTTGTTGTTGCTGGTGGTGATTATATAGGAGTATGGGAGGAGACTCCCAAAAGTTAGTATTGGAAATCTTTTAGTAAAACGATAGTGCCCATTGCATTGCATCGATATGGTTCATATGACGATATGATTGCAAGCGTAATTAAGGCATGTGAGTTAGCCTGCGAGCCAACAAACTTGATGATAAGCTATCAAATGAATAAGAGGGGAAAAATACATCCCACATTCATAAAGAATGATAGGCATGTGAGCTTGTACATGATGGATATTGTTGCCGATGGCTCTAGGTCTATATTGAGGATAAATATCATTGTGAGGTCATCGATTGAACTAACGAATTCATTTAACGACAATGACTTGGTTGAATATGAGAACTTGGGTGATCAACCAAATGAGAGATTTTGTGATCAATCAAATGATAGTTTGGGTGATGATTCAATGAATAGGTATGATCATTTAGTGAATGTTGAAGATCAGCCCGTAGATGCGGAAGATTTTAAACATTTCAAAGAAGTGCAGGGAGAGAAGGAATTGAGATCACAACCCTATCATTCTTTCTCTAATGGAACTAATTTTTACTTGTATCAAACATTCAGTACTAAGAATGAGCTAAATTGTTATTAACCGAAGCAGCGACGAGAAAATATTTTGATTTTGCTATAGTGAAGAGTTGTACTAAATACTTAAAAGCGAAATGTGTATCTTGTATTTGTGCGTGGATGCTGCGGGCAAAGAAACATGAGTGTTCAGATAGATTTCGTATCTATAAGAATATTGGCGATCACAATTGCGGTGTTGAACATACCATCAGCATCCATAGAAAAATCTCGACCAAAGTCATTGCGTCGCTTTGTGCGAATCTTTATCGTGATGGCAAGGGTCCAAATGTTAAATAGATTCATAGAACTATTTTTAATTTTTTTTCATTGTAGTCCAAGCTATTGAAAATGTAGGAAGGGAGGTGTGACTGTCAAGAAAATGGTTCGAGGGACAACAGAACACGGACATTCATGCTTACCATATATGATCGACACTCTTAATGTTGGTTCTAGGCTTCTAGCTATTGTATCATGGTTAGCGGGGATACTAGATTTGTGTATTACTTCTTATGTGCTTGCATTAGGGGAATTTTTGCATATGAGAAAGGTAATTGTGGTCGACGACACTCATTTACATGGTAAATATGAGGGAGTATTGCTGAGCGTTGTTGCACAAGATACAGAGAATCATGTTTATCCAATTTCCTTTTGTATCATGGACAAAGGGAACTATGCATCTTGGACATTCTTCTTTGAGAAGTTGAAGGATATTGTGGTCGATAAATTAGATTCGTGTTTTATTTCCGATAGACACAAGAGCATTGTCAACGATATTGCAAAGGTTTACAATCATGCTCATCACATATATTGCATGAGGCACCTTGGTGAAAATCTTCAGGTGAATCACCACTGTGGAGATTCCCTCTAATTATACTACAATGTGGCAAAGGCATATTCTTTGGAGGAGTTCAATGATCATTTTGCGGAATTCAAGGACAAATCCCCTGAGGCACCCGTCATCCTTGAGCATGAAGTTGGTTTTAGAAAGGGGAACAAAGCACAATTCCCAGGCACCAGGTATGATGTGATGACCACAAATATTGCCGAGTCACTCAACGCTATGTTGATAGACGAGAGAGAGTACCACGTGACATCCATATTCAATTTGATTGCTAAGAGATTTGGAGAATTGTTCAGGGAGAGGCATGCATATGTCCTTAAATCAAAGGCTAATAAAATGGTGTTGGCTGCCGAAAGGATCATAAGAAAAAAATGATCGAAGGCGACTCCTTGTATGTGGAGAACATAACTGGGGATGACAATCAATTTACCGTGTTCGGCGTAGGTTCTACTTCCACCGTGAACCTACTTGAAAAGTCATGTTAATTTTGTAGGGAATATGACTTGGTCAAGATACCGTGCGCTCACACAATGGATTCTTTGAGATCGAAGCATGGCGATGAGTATGGTATGAACATCTATGATTATTATTTGCCTTTATATAAAACTGAAACATACCTCCTTGCATACTCTGAATCTATTAATATTTTCCCTATCGAGTCAGAATGGTGTGTGCGAGAAGAATTGTTAAGCTTGAATATTCTTCCACCCATTGTCGATAACAAGCTTGGAAGGAAGAAAAGAAAACGTGTCAAGGGTGTCGGTGAGAATTTCAAGAGCAAGAGAAGGAAGGAACAAAGGTTCAATTTGCAAGAGATCCGAACACAAGAGAACCACATGTATGAAAAACAACAAATCTTAGATAGATTTGACTAACTTTGTTTTTGTAATTAAGCTACTGGAGATCTCAAGCTACTGTTTATTTTGGACCCCAATATTTTGGTCTATTTAATGTCAATTATTATCGAATATACTCATGATCTGACATACATTTTGTACACTGTCTATTAATGTTTATTATTGGGTCCATTTGTTATTTATTAAGGTGTGTATTATTAATATATGAAAATTTATGGTATTGTAATGCAATGATTTTAATGTATGAATTAGAATGTAATTTTCCCCAAAACATTTATTTTTACATTTTTTCCCAATGAAATTGTGAATTTTCCTCATACATGCTATTTTTAATGCCCAAAATCAAACAATACATAATAAATAACCTATGTATAACTAATCAAACATATAACTAATACAAGCCTTACTTAAATATACACTTTACCAAATGACACCTTAAAGAATTGTCGAAAAATGAGACGTTGACATAAAAAAGTAGCAATTTGTACTTTGTTACCGTTGTAAAACTTGAATAATTGACTATTGTCACTGTTGGTCAAAATATATAGATAATTAAGACAATTGATACCTTTTCATGTGCTTGGTTTTGATTGTACCAACGACATCTACACTTCAACACTAATAAGGTATATACAGGTTGATATCATGATCCAAAAATGACCTATACTGCATCTACTAGAATATGGTGCTTATATATATAGACCGTTGCTAGTATAATTTAAAAGGGAGAATGATTAATTAATAATAAATTATATATTTGAAATTTATTTAATTAAATAAGTTTAAACAAGTCATGTAAGGGTCCACATACATTGGGGTGGTGATAAATGATGTATGAAAACGAGTTGTAGTTATACAATTAACATCTTCACTGTAATGTGTGAGAAAATACAAGTATGTTGGGAGAATTTCACTTGTTCAACCACAACTCTTCCCAAACATCATGTAAGGGTCCATACAAATTGAGGTGGTGATCAATAATGTATGAGAAGATGTTGGAGAGTTTGTAGTAGTAACCTATGTGTATCGTTCTTGCTCCGTGATGTTTATGGGCCTGTAGACTTGGGTAGATTTTGTCATTTTGGATATGCTAGACTTTGCTATTATCTTGGGTATGCCTTGGTTGTCTCACTGTTATACTTTTTTGAACTATGATTCTAAGACAGTAAGTCTAGAGATAAACTAGAATGGGAAGGTTTAGACAAACCTAAGCCAGTAAAGATCATATCTTATATCCGCACGAGAAGGTTGTTGGGAACGGGTTATTAGCTGACGTAGCTCATCTCCGAGATGCTAACGTAGAGTTCCGGTCTATTGAGTTAATTCCCATAGTTTCATATTTTCCATAGGTGTTTCCTACAGATTTTTCAGGCATGCCTTCAAATAGGGATATTGATTTCTACATAGATTTAGAGCCGTGCACTCGTCCCATATCTATCCCTCCCTAATGCATAGCTTTAACAGAGTTTAGAGAACTCAAGTCTTAGCTTTAAGAGCTTTAGATAAGGGGTTTGTTCAACCTAGTGCATCTCCTACGGGTGTTATGGTGTCGTTTGTAAAGAAAAAAGATGGTAGTATGATGATGTGCATATACTATCAGTATTTGAACAAGGTTACTATTCAAAATAAGTATGTTTTACCTCGCATAGATGATCTGTTTGATCAATTACAAGATGCTTCAGTGTTTTCTAAAATAGATTTAAGTTCTAGGTACCATCAGTTAAAAATCAGACCTAAGGACATACCTAAGACAACTTTCAAAACTCTATATGAGCATTATGAGTTCTTGGTATTGCCTTTAAGTTTAACTAATGCACCAGTGACCTTTATAAGCTTGATGAATGGGGTCTTCAAGCCTTACTTGGATTATTTTATGATTGTGTTTATAGATGATATTCTAGTATATTAAAAAATTAAAGAGTAACATGCAGAACACCTTCGTATTGTATTGGGTATCCTAGGGACACATAAATTGTATACCAAGTTCCCGAAGTGTGAATTCTGACGGACATGGATGGCCTTCTTGAAGGTATGTGGTTTTGAAAGAAGGGGTGAAGGTATATGTCCAAAAGATTAAGGAAGTTATGAATTGGGTCAGCCTATTTCTGTGATAGATAGAAGTTACGAGCTATGTGGGAATTGTGATCTACTACCGCTAATTTGTCAAAAACTTTGTTTTTATTTCTACATATCTAACTGATGAGTCCTGAATTTGGACTCATTTAGGGATTTGTTTATATAGATTTAGTATCCTCAAATTCTTAATTTGTGCCAATAACTGATGTTAAATTCTTGATTTTTAGGTATATGGATTGAGGAACAAAGCAGGACACTAATAGGCAAAAAGGAACAAAACAAGCTGAAGGAATGAAAAAGGGTGAGCCTGAGGATCACCAAGAGCACTCGGCGTGTCGCCGAGTGGCTCATCTGACCGCCTAAAGTTCCAGTGTGCCAAACCCTGAAGGAAACAATTAAGTCGGCGACAAAAAAGAGCAGTCGGCGGATCACTCAGTAGTTTCGCGAAGCCAAGATAGATTGCCCAAAGTTATAGACCTTAAGGATGCTGAATGCCAAGGCAAAATGGTGATGGAAGAGGTCAAAGGGAGGCTCGCCGAGTGGTTCGGCGAGCCCAACTTATTTCGCCGAATGACCATTCATAGATTATTTTCGGCGACTAGAAATTATATTTTGAACATTTTAGTTAGTATCTAGGATCTTATCTTGCGTATTATTTTGTATTAGAACACTTAGAACTCTTCTCTCTATAATTTTTGATAGCTTTGAAGAATTTGAGAAGTTTAATTTAGAGATTTTTGAAGTGGGTCTTTAAGATTCATCAAATTGGAGAATTGTAAAGACGAAATCACTCTTACCCAGTTGATGGATAATCAATTTGGTAACAGTTTTTACCTTTTTATAATGTCTAGCTAACACCCCAATTCTTGGGGTGTAATCATGTGATTATGGGCTGAATTAGTTTATGGGTATTATTAATTACTAGTTTAAATGTTATTAAAAAGTGAGTTTAATCATTATTTGTGGCTTAATTTAAGAAATGTAGTTGTAAATGCAGTTATATGTTTGTGTTCTTTGTCTGCTCGATAGAGAGGTTTTAGAACTAAGATTATTGATTGATGGTTTGTGGGTATTGGGTTGACCTGGGTTTAGCTTGAGAGAGTGAATCCTAAACCCAATCCCACACATTTAGCTCGAGGGAGTGAATGGATTAAGGTGTGTAGAAAACTATTTCCCCTATAATCTAGCCTACTCACTGATATTTAGCTATTTACTAATAGTTGAAATTACCCGTGTGCCTATATTTGCCTATAATCGATCACATCCTGATAATCCTTCTCCCTATTGTTATTTCATAGTTTTGTGACTACTTGTAGCTTATAATCTAAAACCAAAAACCCCCATCTGACATTCGTGTCACCCCATTTACTTGATTATGTCTTTAGTCAAAAATTTCTATTCCTATGGCTGATTTGACCACATTCACACTTCCTAGTTGAATTTAAATACGTACCGCTCCCTGTGGGATTCGACCCCAACTCATTTAGTTAGGTTTTATACTAATTTACGATCGTAGAACTCCTAGAATTGGATGAGGTGTGCTTGAAACGTTAAGTCAAAATGGTACCGCTGCCGGGGAGTGGAGTTGTTTGAAATTCTTTTGGTGAAGTTGAATCGTGTTCTTTTTAGCCATAGTTGAATCTACTTACTTTTAGTTTTGGTTTTGTGTTGCTTGTGTTAAAACATAGGAGGAAATGAGTGTCAACGGAAGCAATGAGAGCCAAGTGGGCCACCAAGATGACATCGAAAATCTCAATGATGTCAATGACCCGAATGTCAATGAACCTAACCAAATGGGTGGTGTTGGTGCCATTCATTTGCCTGCAGCTAAAGGAAACATTGTGTTTCACATCACAAGCACCATGTTGTAGCTCTTACAACTGAAGGGTTTGTTTGGTGGGCTGGCTCATGAGGATCCCCATGAGCATATAAGGAATTTTGTTGATGTTTGTGGACCGTTCTTCTTTAAAAACATATCTCAAGAATTGGTCCGACTGGGGTTGTTCCCATTTTCTCTAATGGGAGAAACATGTATGTAGTTGGCTGAGTTGCCAAGAGATTCTATCACTTTATGGGACGAGCTTATTACCGCATTCCAAGTGTGATTCTTTCCACCTTCAAATATGATGACTCTTCGGGACAACATCCAAAGCTTCAAGCGCTTGGAGGGTGAGCCAATCCATGAGACTTGGCTAAGGTTTAAGAAGATGGTGCTGCAATGCCCAACTCATGGATTGCCCGATAATGTACTGCTACAATACTTCTACAGAAGCCTCGATAGGTACTTGCGTTGTACCATGACGTTAACTAAGGCTCTTCTTGGGAGGCAACCCAAATTTTTAAATGCTTTGTGTTTGTTTTTGAATAACGGGTGTTGATTGTGCATGTTGAAAAGTGGAATGTGTTGAGAATGTGCAAATTGGCGAGTCAAAAGTCCAGTCGGCGACTCACCGAAGAGGTCGGTGAGCCCGACGTGGACCGCCGTTGAACTCACAAAAATATTAGCTGGGAGTCTGTAAAACTCGGCGGGCCTATGGATGAATCGGTGACTCACCGAATAGTTCGACGAGCCCAATTTTGTCCACCGTTTGGACCCCCAAATTAACTGGAGGTCCTGTAAAACTCGGTGAGGTAAGTCACCACTCGGCGGATCGCCGAGTGGTTCGACGAGGTCGACTAATACCTCCGAAAAGGCTGCGAATTGAAAGGTTTTAAAAGGCCAAATGGTTTAAACTTTCAAAATCTTTCACATTCTCCTATTTCTAACCTCATACTCACTCACCCGCACTCTAGAATTTTCAATATTTTCCCATTTTATTGTTTTGCTCTTGATCTCGTGCTCGGATTTGGATTTCATTGCTTCCTACCTTTTCAAATTCTTCATTCGGTTAAAAGGTTGGTTTTCCGAACCCCGAACTCTAGATTAATAGTTGAACTCGAATGCACTTAATAATTTTGTATTGATGTGTGCTGGGCGTGTATTGAAATCGTAGGTGATGTGTTAGTTTTGCCCATCTTAGTTTTGTAATTGTGCCTAAAATGCTTAAAATGTTGATTTCTCGAGTTTTATGCGTTAAAATTGATCATAAATTATTGAATTGTGATAAATTTACGTTGGGTCTAGTTGGGTGAAGTCTGAGTAACCCCTAATTGCGCTAAATGACGTACTTTTCCCAATGATGGAGCGTTCGACGTCATTCTTAAGGGAAAAAGCTGTCAAAAGGCCAATTTTGGCCAAACAGGGGGAAGTCTGAGTATCCTGGAGGCATGGGTCGATTGGTTCTGGTCTTCTTTGTATAAGTGTGTAGTTTGATTTTGATTTTGGGGATTGCAGGCTTGAAATTGGGAAATGGGGTTGAAATTTGGCACGTTGGAAAATTTGGAGAGCTAGGTCGAGGTCGCTGAACCATTCGGCGGTTCGCCAACGTCCCCCTTGATCACCTTTAATTTCATGTTTTAGCTACATTAGAGTCTGTAACTTTCGGTGGGAAGCCTGAGATCGCCGGGTTCACTCCGCGACTCGTCGAAAGTCTCCCTTGATCACCCTTTCTGCCCCCTAACCCCTAGAACTCACTATTAATTTGGGCGAGGTAGTCCGAGCTCGCCGAGTGATGTTGGCGATTCGCCGAAGGACCCTGCAGATCGCCGACTTGCCATTTTTCTAGGAAAGTTTCAAGCCAGTCCTTTCAGCAAGCCTGATCTGTCTCACCAAAGTGACTCGGTGACTCATCGATTGGTTCGGCGAGTCTTTCTGCAACTTGAGTTCTGAGATTTTTCTTGAGTATTTTCTGACTCGTTTTGATTTTTTTGCAGATATGGCTAGGACCAACTGGGACGAGAGTGGAATGCCGCCCCGCAAATGAGCACGGGGAATCGTAATTAATGATGGAGCAACTGCTCCTTCTAAAAAGGGATAGAAAGCACCTCCGAAGAGAGGCAAGGGGAAGGGCAAAACGCACGTAGCTGAAAGACCGGATCACAACTCCGACAGTGATGGGGATTCTTTCCATTCTCAAGCCTCATTCTCCGAGCCTGAGGATGACCAGCCATTTCAGACCCGACGAGCTGAGATTCGTGCCAGAGTTCGTCAAGGTCCGTCTAGGACCCCGGAGTTTACCCCACCTGCTGATGATACAATGCCAGCTCCAACACAAACGGTGGTTCCAACACCACCAGTTTAGGGTCCTTCTCCCCGGATACTCAACAAGCTAAAGGCCGAGGAACTAAGGACCATTCTGGAGGAAAAAAGATTGTCCACGGATGGTGTACTAGGCAGGTACCCTAATATGTGGGACACTCTCTAGTTCCACATGTTTGAGCAGTTTACCAGGCCCCGTGGCCTCTATATTCCTACATGGGTCCGGGAGTTTTACATAGTGTATAGTGACCTGGGACCAAAGAGAAAGAAGAAGGCCAGTGCCTTCAGACTGGTAGAGTCCATCATGGTAAGGGGGAAAGAAGTGAGATGCAACAAAGATTAGATCAACGCTGTATTTGATAAAGGGTCAGGTTTTGACTACCCGAGTTTGGCTACCACTGTGACACCTCTGGATGACCTAAGGGGATGGCTATCCCCCCTTATTGCTGATACCACCCTGAGGTGGATCGAGGTCGGAGTTCCTATTGAGAATAAGGACTTGAATATAGCAGCTCGGTATTGGTTTTGGTTTATAAGCACCTCCATCATGCCCTCACAGAATGAGTTCATACTCCGCCACCCAAAAGCAGCCTGTCTCGGATCAATCATAGCCCGGAAGAGCATCGACCTGAGGCTAATCATAGAGTAGGAGATGGCCATAAGGGCTAAACAACACCATACATCCATTCCTTTCCCAGTGCTGATTACAGAGTTATGTCGGCAGGCTGGTGTTCCTCATGATGAGAAGAGGGATATTTAGGTCATACCCACATCCTCCACCGATATCTGGCACCTAGAGACTGAGTACACACGGGATGAGGTGGATAAGATGAGAGCAACTCCGGTGGATGCATCCTCAGAGGTTGATGTTGAGTCCATACCTGCAGAGGCATGTTTGCCTACTCTGGCCTCCGGGCCTTCAGGTACACCTACTACCACTCCTTCCCAGGCCCGAGGTTTTTCTTCTGCTTCCCAGCCTACTTAGGATCACTTAGATCATGCTTCTCAAGATGGGGCTCCTAGCCCATTCTGCCGATGTGCGGGATTCCTAGCTAGAGGCCGAGATACCTTGGATGATTGAGCAAGCCATCTTAGCTGCTTTGACACCCCTTCGGACATCTATTGATTCTCTCACGGTGAGAGTAGAGACTTGTGAGAGTCGACAGGGGGTTACTTTCGAGGTTATAACTTTTAAAGCCGAGGTTTCTAATTTGAGGAAGGATATGGACTATCTAAAGTCCATAGACTTCACTTCACTGTTTGAGTCAATTGAGGCTTCGGGTGTTTCGACCAGTTCTGATGTGCCTCCGGCTACTACCGAAGATGAGCCTATGGATGATGTGGCTGCTGCTGAGTCTTAGGCAGAGAAAAATGAGGAACAACTTGATGCTCAGGAGGCGACCATCTATGAGGACCTGCCTGATTTGGAGGAGACAATAGAACAGTCAGTCATTCAGACGTCGCTGACAGATACATCCATGACAGGCTCTAGTGGAGCTAATGTTGTTGTTAACCCGGGCACTGATGCCCAAGATTAGAATGTGACGCCGGCATTGATGCCCCGATAGATGGAGCAAGTGTGTAGACATGATCATTCTTTACCTCCCTCTCTGTTGTTTTTGTGATTTTTATGTTTTTAGTTGCATTTGCGGACAACTTCTTTTCTTTTGTGGGTTGGGTTAGGTATTTCCAGACTTACCTCTTGTGTTTTGATTTTATTTATGATTATTGATGAATATTGGGTATTTTGATCTATATATGTGTTTGATCATATTTTGTGGATGTTTGAGCTTATGGCTCCTTGTTTTGAATGAAAATGGTTTTTGACCAATTTTGAAAATTTTGTGCCACATCTTTTGTGTGTGAATGTGGTTGTTCTTGTGCGAATTTGAGTATCGGTTATGATCAATACCGATGAATTGAATAGTGCTCTTAATTAAACGAAATAAATGTGCGGCTACGATGAGGCCAAATAAAGTTTCATAGATAATGTGTGAACTTTTTGCATCTTGTTGTGCTTAGTTAGTTATTGAATGAAGTCTCTTGTGATGAACATTGCACACTAGCTCGAATGAGTCTCATTTGATAATGGTGTCAATGCCTTGTGTGATGAGCTTACCTTGAACACTGTGTGGTGACACCTAGAATTTGCCCCGTTGGTCCAGTTGACTAAGTGATGCAAGTTCTTGATATGATCTTAGGAAACAATTTTGATGAGTGAAACAACTTGATTATATACCTCTTTTTATGGCCAACCTTGTGAGATGTGTGAACCTTGCTTGAACCCCTTTGAGCCTTATCCTTTTCTTGGAAGAAACTTGAACAATTGTGACCCTTCTTTATCCATTCACCCATTACTCTCATGAAGTGTGGTTTGTTGGAATAGCCAACTTAGGCCAAAAGCCTAAGTTGGGGGTGTTGATGAAAAGGGAAGGTAAATCAAGAAGTGTGAAAAATTCCCCCTTTGAGCAATGGTTTTGAAAAAAAGATGGAACCCCTCCATATAAAAAAAAGAAGAAAAAAAAAGAAAAAGAATGAAAAAGTTGTGAAATAAAGTAGTGAAAGTTGCAAAAGAAATTGGGTATCCGGTAGTCCATTTGAAAGTGAATAATGGGGTGAATTGTGAACATGATCAAAATGTTGAAGCGAAGGTTGATTGGAAAATAAGGGCAACCCTATGGGTAAAGTCATGCATGTGTTCATCTTTGTGAGTGTGAGAGTCGTATGTGATTCCAGAACTATAAATTGTCGGAGAACTTTGTGTGTGAATATGGAATCATCTTTGTTGTGTGGGCGTTTGAGTAGCTTTGTTGAGCTTGAACTTGCATTTGAAACAAGTATTGTAAACTTGAGCATCTTTGATAATGGTAAGTCACAACTTGAATCTTTGAGTGCACAATTGATCCTTGCATGAGTAAGTTGAGTCATATTGTGTGCATTCATGATTTAGTCATTTATAGCACTGTTTGAGACATCCTTTTTGAACTGCTGAACTTGAGTTTTACTTGAGGACAAGCAAAAGTTTAAGTTGGGGGTGTTGATGAGTTCTGGATTTGGACTCATTTAGGGCTTTGTTTATATAGATTTAGTGTACTCAAATGCTTAATTTGTGCCAATAACTGATGTTAAATCCTTGATTTTTCAGGTGTATGGATTGAGGAACAGAACAAGGACACTAACAAGCAAAAAGGAACAAAACAAGCTGAAGAAATAAAGAAGGGCGAGCCTGAGGATCGCCAAGAGCACTCGGTGTGTCAACGAGTGGCTCATCTGACCGCCTAAAGTTCTAATGTGCGAAGCCCTGAAAGAAAGAACCAAGTCAGCGAGAAATATAAGCAGTCGGTGGATCGCCGAGTAGTTCCGGGAAGACAAGTTAGATCGCCCAAAGTTACAGACCTTGAGGATGCTAAATGTTTATAGAAGAGGTTAAAGGGCGGCTTGCCAAGTGGTTCGGCGAGCCCGACTTACTTCGCCAAATGACCATTCATAGCTTATTTTCGGCGACTATAAATTAGATTTTGAACATTCTATTTAGTATGTAGGAGCTTATCTTGAGTATTATTTCGTATCAGAACACTTAGAACTCTTCTCTCTATAGTTTTTGATAGCTTTGAAGAATTTGAGAAGTTCAATTTGGAGATTTTGGAGGTGGGTCTTTAAGATTCATCAAATTGGAGCATTGTAAAGACGAAATCACTCTTACCCAGTTGATGAATATTCAATTTGGTAACAGTTTTTACCTTTTTATAATATCTAGCTAAAACCCCAATTCTTGGGGTGTGATCATGTGATTATGGGCTGAATTAGTTTATGGGTATTGCTAATTACTAGTTTAAATTCTATTTAAAAGTGAGTTTAATTATTTAATTGTGGTTTAGTTTAAGAATTATAGTTGCAAATGCAGTTTTATATTTGTGTTCTTGGCTTGCTCGAGAGAAAGGTTTTAGAACTGAGATTATTGATAGATGGTTTGTAGGTATTGGGTTGACATGGGTTTAGCTCGAGAGAGTGAATTCTAAACCCAATCCCACACATTTAGCTCGAGAGAGAGAATGGATTGAGGTGTGGGCTGATCTTCATGATCATGCTTGTTGATGTTCGAAAGAAATCACCTGATTCTGGGTAGTTGTTCGAGAGAAATCTATCTCCCCTATAGTCTAGCCTACTCATTGATATTTAGCTATTTACTAATAGTTGCAATTACCCATGTGCCTATATTTGCCTGTAATCGATCACATCCCGAAAATCCTTCTCCCTATTGTTATTTCATAGTTTTGTGACTGCTTGTAGTTTATAATCTAAAATGAAAAACCCCCATCTGACATTCGTGTCACCCCATTTACTTGATTATGTCTTTAATCGATAATTTCTATTCCTATGGCTGATTTGACCACATTCACACTTCCTAGTTGAATTTAAAACACGTACCGCTCCCATTTGGATTCGATGCCAACTCATTTAGTAGGGTTTTTATACTGATTTAAACATCGTTAAACACCTAGAATTGGATGAGTGTGCTTGAAATGTTAAATCACTAACTAGACTGACTCATACAAAGGTGCGTTTTGTGTGGTATGACTAATGTGAAGAGAGCTTCCAAAAGTTTAAGACACTTTGGGATATGGCTCTTATTCTATCATTGTCGGTGGAAGATAAAGACTTTATTGTGTTTTGTGATACTTCACATTTGAGTTTGGGTGTTTTTGTTGATGCAGGACATGAATGTTATAGCATATTGTTTAAGGAAATTGAAGGTTCATTAGAGGAACTACCCAACCCATAATTTGGAGTTGGCAGCGATAGTGTTTGCACTAAATATCTGACGATACTGTCTTTATGGTATCAAGTGTAAGGTGTTTATACTTCATCACAACTTACAATATGTATTCAGTCAGAAGGATCTAAATCTGAGACGAAAAAAGTAGATAGAGCTGTTAAAGGACTATGATGTGACCATTCAGTACCATCGGGGAAAATCTACTGTAATGATAGATGCATTGAGCTGGAAGATAGTTAGCATAGGCAGTTTGGCTTGCTTGGGTATGTCTAAGAGACCGTTGGCCAGAGAGATTCAGGCTCTGGAGTCTAAGTTCATACAGTTGGACATCTCAGAGAAAGATTGGGTTTTATCTAATATTGAGGTTTAGAGGAAATCAAGACTAAATAGTTAAGGGATAAGGACATAAACAAGCTCATGAACACAGTGGTGTATGAGGAGACTCTAGATGCTACATTTGATGTAGGTGGGGTTCTCAGTTTTAGACAACGGATTTGTGTTCTTCGGGTTGTGGAATTCAAACATAATGTGTTGGTAGTGTCTCATGGCTCGTGGCATTCGATTCATCTGGGTGTGATAAATTTGTATTAGGGTTTAAGGCAGATTTATTGATGGATGATAACACTCAGGTTACTCATATAATAATTTAATGAGTAGGCGATCATTAGCAATATAATTATCCAACGTATGAGGTCGGGGTCGAATCCCACATGGAATGGTATAAGTAAGAATTCAATTATGAAGTGAAATACTGATCTAACCTTTTGTAGTAAGAAAGTAACAAGTGTTCAACATTAACAAATTTGGATAGTTCCAATTGTCAAATAAAAATAATTTAGTAACCAATTTAAGCAAAGGTAATCAAAACGAGTATTTTGCAAGAGGAGTAAGAATCTAGGAGTGTGCAGAAGTATCAATGGGTGCTTGAGCACTCGAAACACTTTAAGTGTATCCGCCTATACTAGCATAGCATAATCAGATTCTCCCTATTAAATGTGATTATAAAGATTATTCCATGTATAAATAGTTTTCCAAAAAAAAAATAGGACAACAATTCAGATTTTAAAGTCAACAATATAGTTTTTTTATTTTTGGAAAACTATTTATACATGGAATAATTTTAGGAATAAATAACTTTCCAACTTTTAAGACTACTATGTATATTTTAAAGTTGGCAAAAATAGTTATTTATTTCCAATACATATAGTTTGTTTCACAAGTACATAAACTCATGTGGAACTTACTTAGGGCTCGCAAAGAGTATCTACACACTTTACATTTACTCTAGAAATGACAAATGCTTTATTGACTAGTGTATGTTTTAATTCATTTTTTCCAATTTCATCCATATGGGGAAATGTGTGGAAATGGAAAAACAACAAAGTGTGATTGGAAGGTATGGGGAAGTTCCTCAAGGATGCACTACTGCAGAAGATTGTACAACCTTTTGTGCATCTATTGGCTACAAAAGTTGTGGGTGTAATGATAAGCATTGTTGTTGCATTATTCCACTACCTAGTTCTTAAGAAAAGATGATCTAAAACTTCAATTTTGTAGGATGTTCTTTCGATGAATTTTAATAAGACAAATTCTGATGATTTATATATTTTATACTTGCTTGCTTGACTTTTTTTTTTTTTTTTTTAGAATTCTACTATTTGTTGTGTATACTGATTGTATGCTTCAAAACATTCTTCTTTACTTTTTTTATATGTGAGAAATAAGAAAAAATATTGTTGTTCCTTGTTGATATCAAACACCTATGCAAGTATATGTGGTCCTACAAATACTTTAGTAATAAAATTATTGAATGTCATTCCATAGAACTTATGATTAATCGCTAACTTAACTAATGTCACGTCTTGAAAATTGGAGAACTGATAAAATCTATCTCAACCCCGACCGATTGTAATATGCCAACCCAGTTAGAATTACGAAAGGAAGAATAAAACACACATAAGGAAAATTTAAAACCAATAAAAGTCATAGCATGATCCTTTAGATAAAAAATTCATAAGAAGTGGGGAAAATCAATAAAAATCTTCCATAAAACCGGGGTAACTAGTAGAAGCCTCAAAGTGTATCCAAGTATGATAATAGCTACACCATTGTCTGAAATATATGAGAGACGTGGAAAAAATAAAAGGGTAGAAAATATTTATTTACAAGGATAATATTCTAACTTTTTGTTTGGTATCTCCCCAATTTTTAGTTGATTTTTTTCTTTAAATCTCATATGAATAATGAAATTTGGGATTTTTCTCTTAAGTTCATAAATATTAATTTGGTGATTTGAGGGTTGATTAAAACTCAGTTTTGACATTGTTACTAAAAAAAAATATAGATACAAGAAATTGATAATTCTCAAGTGTTGGAGCAACAACTTGACAGTTAAATTTCATAAAAATGATAAACTTATTTTACTTGACTCTCCTCTTGATTTTACTGTTGCGTGCTCTATTACTTCTTTTAGGGTAGACATTTTGACCTGATATTTTAGTCGGGCATTTGTATTTCAATATGAATACGGGAGGATTCATATTCTCATTAATAGCATGACTTTGATAAACTAAGAGATTTCAAAGAATGTTCCAAAAGGGAAATAAATAACGAGAGTGTTTGTGGTTCATTTTGTCATAGTTAGAGGTAGATTATGATTATTCATGTAGATTTGACTTGAGTAATGACTTCTGACAAAAATATTTTGATGTCAATTGTCTTGATGGGACTGAAGAATTAAAAGAATGAATTGATAATGTAAAACTTAAGTTTGGACTTAGCTTAGAGATTGTATAATATTTGGAAGGTGAATCTATTATGTTTTACTTTATTTTAATAAGTTGATGGACTATATGCATTGACTTAGAAAAATTATATTATTGACCTATAGAAATATATTTGAAGTGATATTTATTATTATATTAATACTATAATACTGTGTGATAGTGCCTTGTGGAAATGATGAGAAATTGGGATCACGCCACATGCTCCGTGGAAGGATTCATATTGAGTAGTCAGACCATACGATCTGTGGCAGATGTGTGGACTGATAAGTCTCCTATGCGTCTCAGACCGAGAGATAGTGAGTGTGTATCATTAGGAGAGACATGCATCATCCATATGACATTGCACTTCATTGCATCGGACTTCATTCGATGCTCATTGATTATGATTGATGAACTATCATTGTGGTTATGCGTTTGTGAAATATGTGGGTTGTTGACTTTGTATGTTGAAGTGCAAGTTGTGATTCTTTATCCGTGCTACGTTGTATTTGACTTGGATAATGAATTATGACGAAACAATTTTCACGTCAAATGTATTGATGGGATTGAAGATTAGAAGAATGAATTGATAATGTGAAACTAAAGTTGTGTAACACCTCAGATCTCTAAATGAATAAAATCCTAGTTTTCAGAAAATCTGGTGCCAGTACCAACGGAACCACCTACAGACCATAGGTGGGGTTCCGTCATTAAGGCCCAAATCTTTATAGTCTCTGATCCCACCCACGGTCGACCAGTACGGTCCGTGGTTGGACCTACGGACCGTAGATCTGGCCGTAGGTGAAGGTAAGCAGCCAATTAGAGGGAAGTTGTTGTTGGGTCAACTTCAAATAATCACAAGTCTTTGCAAATAATGAATTAGGTGGCCCATGTCCTATAAAATGAAATATAATTGAATCCTTTTTCAAACTCCATCGAGTTTTCTAAAATCCGATCTCGGAGTAAAAAGTTATGCTTGTTTTAGTGAATCCTTATCGGGCAGATCATGACATGACGGACCCAAACGACGATCGGTAGGTCAAACGACGGAAATGGTAACCCAAACGATGGATGGTAGGTCACCTTAGCAGATCTTGTAGAGTTAGAAATGGTAGATTTCGATATCATTCTAGGCATGGATTGGTTACATTCCTGTTATGCCTCAGTCGATTGTAGAACTTGGATCGTTTGGTTTCAATTTCCAACGAGCCAATCTTAGAATGGAAGGGTAGTAGCTCAATGCATATAGGTTGAATTATCTCTTACCTTAAGGTCAGAAAGATAATCTCTAAAGGGTAGTGTAGCACATGTTGAGGAAAACAGGAAGGGATTAGCAAAAGATGTTCATCGGCTTGATCGCTTAGGAGTTAGTCTTACAGACACATCAGATGATGGTGTGATAGTCCAGAATAGATCAAAACCTTCATTGGTAGCGGAGGTTAAGGAAAAACAGGAAAATAATCCTATATTATTCCAGTTGAAAGGTGCAGTTCATCAGCAGAAAGTAGAGGTTTTCTCCCAAGGGGGAGATGGTCGCTTATGTGTTCCAAGGGTGGATGAGTAGGTGAAACAACCTTGATTGGGCCAGATTCGGTTTATGAAGCTATAGGAAAAAGTTCAGCTAGTCAGAAATAGACTTAAGACAGAAGTTCTATACAGATGAAAGGAAGGAACTTAGAGTTTGGGATAGATGATTGGGTTTTCCTGAAAGTATCACCTATGAAGGGGGTGATGAGATTTTACAAGCTTGAAGGAGTCAGTCCGTAGATAGAGCTACTTGGGAAGCAGAAGCAGCCATGAAAACCAAGTATCCTCACCTTTTTCCTTCCGATTCTGTTTCAGCTTGAGATAATAGTTTCTTCTCGAGTCTCTTAGTTTACTCTTGCGTAAATTCAGCCTTAGTTTCATGTTCCTTCAGTTGTTCTTGCATTTTCAGCATAATTGCATGTTCTTGGAACTCAGTTCAGTCAAAAATCAATTTCTAGTACTTAGTAGTAGGGATTGCAGCTCCTTCCCTCCATATTCAGCTTTTTAAAACTTCATTCGAGGATGAATGTTCCGAAGGGGGAGATAATGTAACACCTCGGATCTCAAAATGAAGAAAATCTTAGTTTTCAGAAAATCTGGTGCCAGTACCAACGAAACTACCCACGGACCATATGTAGGACCACAGACCGTTGGTGGAGTTCCATCGTTAAGGCAAAAATCTTTATAGTCTCTGATACCAACCACGGTCGACCAGTACAGTCCGTAGTTGGACCTATGGACCGTAGGTGAAAGTCAACAGCCAGTTAGAGGGAAATTGTTGTTGGGTCAACTTTAAACGGTCATAACTTTTAGTACATAAGGAATTAGGTGGCTTATGACCTATAAACTGAAAGATAATTGAATCATCTTTCCAACTCCACCAAGTTTGCTAAAATCTGATCTCAGAGTAAAGAGTTATGCTCGTTTTAGTGAAGCCTTGTGGGGTAAATCATGACCGACGGATCCAAACGACAGCCTGTAGGTCAAACGACGGACCATAGGTCCCTCCGTGGATGGGCTTCTTCAGAATTGAGTTAGGGTCATTTTGGTCCTTTCCCCTATGTGTTGGGCACTTAAACTACCTCATTTTATGCCTAAACTACGTCGTTTTACTCAGTTTAAGCCTAATAACCTAGTCAGAACATAACGAAAACCTTTATTCACCAAATTTCACCAGAACTTAAAACAAAAGAAGAGAAAGAGGTGACTTAAAACCTTTCCAAGAACGCAACAAGTTTCCTTCAGTTCCAGCCCCGCAATCAAAATATTTCTCCATAAAATTTATCAACAGGTATGTGGGATTTCACTAGTGGATTCCTTTCATCCACTAGGTCCCTAGAATTCAATCAGATTCTTGATTCGCTATATCTTTCTTAGACCTATGGTTGCTAAAACCTTAGATATTAGTTGTGATTTAGATGTTAGAGTATTCCTAATCAGAATATCATGTTTTCGTGGAATCATTGCTTAGTTCTTTGCATGAAACTCAGAACCCTAGTTGTGTAGATTGTCTTAGTTCATGAATTACACATGCTAGGTCAGTTAAACAGATATACATGCTCGAGTTTTGATTGTCACATTATCAGTATATAATAGTTACATTCTCAGATTTGCATGTCAAGTATTTTGCGTTATTCAGTATTTAAGTCATAATGCATCATATACATATTCAGTTGGGAGTAGGCTTAGCATCGAGTGGACTTGGGTTCCAGTTTACCCTTATAGTCCTAAAATTACATGCCTCCGTAGGTTTATAAGTCCCCTATGTTGGGCATTAACTTTAGTGATCACGTCATTCATACCTTTATACCCTTGTCAAGGTATATTGGGTCCTCTCGATGGGGCGTGTACATCGAACAATCATGCCTTTATACCCCTGGAAAGGTATATTGGGTCTTCTCGATGGGCGTATACATCGAACTCCATGTTTAGCTCACATGGTTTTATGTCGGTCAATAGTATCTCCCATAGTTATACTCTAGTGTGTTTGACCAGGTTTTCAGTTATATTTCAGTATTCAGTCTCAGCATGTTATTCATTTGGTCAATGCATTCAGTTTAGTTCTTTTCAGTATATCTCAGTATTTCCATCATGTTTAGATTATATCATTGCTCAATTATGCTTTGTTCAACTTATATGTTTTGTTCAGCTTTTATCATATCATGCATGCTCAGTACCTTCCAAGTACTGACGCATACTCTGCGCTACATCTTTTCATGATGTAGGATCATGTCCTCAACATTCAGATCACGCGTAGATCGGTTCCCAATCCACATTCAGCAGCTTCAGTGGTGAGTCCTTATACTTCGAGGACAATAGACATGTTTTCAGATTTAGTCTTTCATTTCAGTTTCAGTTTTGCTAGGGTTAGCTGGGACATGTCCCAGCAACTCTAGTCAGTTAGTAGCTTTTTGAGACAGTTTAGATTCAGCGTTAGTTTTTGAGTGATTGTTCAGTAAAACTAAACTCTTAGAATTTTATATATATTTAGACCAGTATTGGGTATTCCCCATCATTCAGTTATTTTATTATTTATCTTCTGCATTAGTTTATCTTTTCCGTAGATATATTCAGTTTGATTATGATATGACAACTTAGGGTTAGCTTGGGGTCACCCGTGATCCTAGGTCCCGTGTTTACGTCCAAGGAGTTGCCTCGGGGCATGACAAACTTAGTATCAGAGCATTAGTTTTAAGAGTCCTAGGATTTCTGAAAGCCGCACTTAGTAGAGTCCTTTTCATGGATGTGAAGTGCACCACATCTAATGAGAGGGAGGCTACAAAGTGTTTTAGGAAAACTTCACATGCTTTGTTATTCTTATCGTGCCTAACGTATGATCCAACTTCTCATTTCTAATCTGACGTTATGCATTTAAGATCATGCCTCCTCATAGAGCTTACCCATGGAATGCTAATGCATGTAACGCTAACGTAGTCCCTCCAGTCCCAGACCATGACATTTCGAATGCAGAGTTTCAGAATGCTATTCAACTTTTGGCTCAGAGTATGACTAATCAGAACAATCAACAGGTTGAGGGAGATAAGCTTAAGGAAATAACTAAGGTCAACAAGAAAGCTAGAACAGGGAATTATGAGTACTCTCAGGAGAAATCGGGTGGTGGAAATCACTCATAGTTTCGACAAGATCAGAATAGTAGGGCACCAAAATCTAAGTCTTAGGGAAGTGTTTTAGGAAATAGGACCTACCCAACTTGTCCCTAGTGTGGTAAGAACCATCCGGGCGAGTGTCTTGTAGGCAAGGAAGAATGCTTTTGGTGTCGTCAGGTCATAGGGTGAAGAATTGCCATTCTGCCAGGCAGGGTCAAGAAGGTAACAATAATAGGGCTTAGTCTACAGTATCAACAGCACCAGTAGGTCGCCCAACTCAGCAGGGTGTGTCATCTGGTACGGTGGCAGTCAACACCAGAATAGGTTCTATGCTCTCCAAGCTCGCCAGGACCAGGAAGATTCTACTGATGTAATCACTAGTACGTTTCGAGTCTTTCCTCAGATGTTTATGCATTGTTAGATCTAGGGGTTACTCTTTCTTTTGTAACTCCCTATACAGTAGTAAAATTCAGTGTGAGTCCAAAAACTCTTTCAGAACCCTTCTCAGTCTCTACTTCAGTTGTTGACCTAGTTATAGCTAGACGTGTATTCAGAAATTGCCCTGTCACAGTCTCTCACAAAGTCACCTTAGAAAATCTTGTAGAGTTAGAAATGATAGATTTCGATATCATTCTAGGCATGGATTGGTTACATTCCTGTTATGCATCAGTCAATTGTAGAACTAGGATCGTTTGATTTCAATTTCCAACGAGCCAGTCTTCGAATGGAAGGGTAGTTGCTCAGTGCCTATAGGTTGAATTATCTCTTACCTTAATGCCATAAAGATAATCTCTAAAGGGTAGTGCAGGACATGTTGTGGGAAAAGGGATGGAATTAGCAAAAGATGTTCATCGGCTTGCTCGCTCAGGAGTTATTCTTACGGACACATCAGATGGTGGTGTGATAGTTTAGAACCTTCTTTGGTAGTGGAGATTAAGGAAAAATAGGACAATAATCCTATATTATTCTAGTTGAAAGGTGCAGTTCATCAACAGAAAGTAGAGGTTTTCTCCCAAGGGGAAGATGGTCGTCACTTATGTGTTCTGATGTTTGCATAATCAAGACAACTTATAATGCAAGTGTATACGATCATACAATAGTAAAGTAACCCAACCAAGGGTTGGGATTGAGTCCCAAGAGAGTGGGCTTGAGAATTAATAGAAAAATAAAATTAAGTTCTAATTAGTCATAGCTAAAAATATTATCGAGTAAAAACATTATAAATCAAAGGGGTGACGCAAGCGTCAATTAACAAATGGGGTTTGTCACAAGTAAGCGAAAACATCAAAAATAAAAAGAGTACTAATCAAGGAGATGGAATTCTTGTGATGTGATAGGAATACGGGATAAACTAAACTATTGAGTACATGATTTTGATAATAAACCCGTTGAATATTTGTGACTAGGCTAGACTATAGTGGGGGTAAATTCTCTCTCGAGCAACTTACCCCGAATTAAATGGGTTCCTCTCGGATACCCACTTGCCGCATGAAGAACAACCTCCGCCTTAACCCACTCACTCTCTCGAGCTGAGTGTGTGGGAGAAGGACTAGGGTTCACTCTATCAAGCTGAACCTCATTTCGACCTTATCCCACCGGCCATCAATTTAGTAGTCTTAGTTTTACGACCTCTCTCTCGAGTAAGCCAAAAACACAAAGGTGAAATCGTATTTGCAACTACAACTTCATTAAGTTCCACCACAACTACTAAACGAAATCACATTTACTCAACAAATAAACCATCAACAAGCAAGACCAACGGATAATCTAACCCATATTCACAAAATCACACCCCAAGAATTGGGGTTTTCGCTAGACATGTAAAAGAGATAGAAATTTATACCAAAATGATTTTGCATTCAAATGGGTATGAATATTTAAGTCTCAAAACAAGCAAAGAATGAAGAATCCACAAGACCCAAGTCCAACTTCTTGGAGTTGAAACCCTTTGAATCTTCAAGTTCTTCAAATCCCTCTCCAAACTTAGAACTCAAAAGTCTATGTTAAAAATTATATATTAGTAATCTGATAATACGCTACAACTCTCAACGAGTATTTATAGATTTCAAAAATATGTACTGCAATGGATTATTCAGCGTCATTAGTCGAGATTGTCGATCAACTCGGTGATCCACCATTTGGTAGGTTTCATCGCCGTCTTGTGTTAGCCTTCAGCATCGTTGTGTTTTGGATCATTGGGCGACATAGTATAGCTTCGGCGAACTGCTCGGCGATACGTCGATTGCCATTTTTCACCGTCAATTTGATCCGTTCTTTCAAGGTTCAGCACACTGGAACAAAAGGCGAGGAAAAGACCTTTTGGCGATTCGCCAAATGGGTTTGGCGATTCTCAGATCTTCATTTCTTCATTCTTTCAGCTGCCTTTGTTCCTTTTTTTGCTAAGTAGTGTCCATGCTTTACCTCCAACTCCAAATACATGAAACTTAAGGGTTTCATCAGATATTGAGATAAAATATGCATTTGAGGACACTAATTCTATCAAAATGTAGCCCTAAATGAGTCCAATTTGTAGACTCATCAACACCTCCAACTTAAACTTTTACTTGTCCTCAAGCAAACTCAAGTTCAGCCGTTCAAAAAGGGTATCTTGAATAGTGCTACACAAGACTCAATCAAGAATGCACACAACAAGACTCAATCTACTTATGCAAAGATCAAATGTGCACTCAAAGATTCAAGTTGTGACTCACCAATATCAAAGAATCTCATGCTCACAATACTTGCTTCAAATGCAAGTTCAAGCTCAACCAAAGTGTTCAAATTCCCTCACACAAAGAATGATTCTATATTCACACAAATGTTCATCATTTAAAGTTTCAGAATCAGAGGCAACCCTCACACTCACAAAGAAGAACATAATGCATAATTTCACCCATAGGTTTTCCCGTATTTTCCAATCAACACTTGCTTCAGCTCACTCAAGACCAAAAAGGTCTTTTCAAGGCTTGAAATGGGGTTGAGTACAAAGGTATGGTCATTTAGGCTCATTGACTTTTATCCGCATGAAATGTGGTACTTATAACACTTTTTTTCCTCTTTCTTCATCATTTTCTTTAGTGCTCATAAGTCATCCTATTATTCACTTTCCATGAATTGTTTGGACACCCTATTTCTTTTGTACTTTATTCCACAACTTTGTTTTTCATTCTTTTTTTTTTATATATATATATGGAAGGGTTCCAAATTTCTCAAAACCATGGGTAAGAGGAGACTTTCCTTGCACTTCTTGAATTGCCCTTATCTTTTCACCACACCCCCAACTTAGTCTTTTGGCCTAAGTTGGCTATTCAACTAAACAACAACTTCATGAGGATTATGGGTAATGGATAAAGAAAGGTCATTGTTTTCATTAAGTTTCTTTCAAAGAAAGGTAAGGCTCAAGGGGTGTTCAAAAGAGGTTAACACACACTCACAAGGTGGGCCACAAAAGAGGTATATATCAAATTGGCTCACACTCTTAGAAGTTGCCTAAAATCATATCAAGAGATAGCTTCACTTAATTGATCGGACCAACGGGGTAAATTCTAGGATCCATCATGCATAGTTCACAAGTAAGTTCATCACACAAGGCATTGACACTATAAGTCAAACAAGACTCCGCACTTTCGCTAGTGTGCAATGATCATCACAAGAGACTCAATTCGATAATAGGCTAGTCATAACTAGATTGAAAGAGTTCACGTATTGTCTATGCGACTTCATTTGGCCTCATCGTAGCCGCACATTTATGTATATTCGATTGAGAGCACTATTCAAGTCATCGGTATTGATTGGAATCGATAGACAAATTTTGCAAAAGAATAGCCACATTCAACACACGAGAGGTGGCAAAAAATTTTGGACGAGTCAAAAATAATTTTGCAATTAAAAATAAAAGGAGCCACAAGCTCAAACATCCACAGAAAGTAGTGTAAACACGATTATCGCTTACAACCCAAATACATACACAAAACATAATTCACGAATAGCACACAAAGGTGGGCCTCACCCCACCACAAATAAAAATAATTTGTCCTCAAATGCAAATAACACTGAATCCAAAATGTAAAATAACGATAGAGAGGGAGGTAAAGAGGAATCTTGTCTATGCAGTCTTTCCATTCTGTCGGGACATCAGTGCTTGATGTGTCAGCCTGGAATTTGGTAATGGTCTCTGGAGCCTCTTCAGAAGATTTAGCGGCAGCTGACTTACTAATATTGTCCAAGTCATGAGCCGCCAGAAAGGAGTAGATAGATGTGAAGAATCCACGTCTCCACGGGGGAATAGTGGGGTCTCGTGGATTTGTTCCCTTGCTTGTACTGAGATTCTTTCCCTCATTATGCGTTTTGGGAGGATCTATTGCCTTTGTATTTTTCCTAAAAATTTCCGCTCTTGTTTGTCGGGGTGGCATATCTCTTCCAGCTACTTTCGGTCTAGCCGTTTCTGCAAAGCTTTGAGAAAAAGTTAGAAAGTATTCAAACAAAAAAAAGCCGTTTAATTGCAGAATCACTTCACTGAACCAGTTGTTGAAGTGCTTAGCTACTTAGGTGGTGCGCCGAGTGCACTGCACAGAGAATACAAGGATGCAGACAAAGGGCGAACAGGAAGCCTTTCAGTGAGGCGCCGAATGCGTTTAGCGACATTATGCTTCTCGCCAAAAGTTACAGAATTCAACATCACATTTACCATTGAATTAAAGGTGAGATTGGGGATTTAGGCGAACCGCAGAGTGGTTCGGCGAATTCAACTCAGCTCGCCAAACGACTCAACGTACCTATTTTCAACCCGTCTTCTCAAACTCAACCCCGCAACCTCCGAAAGCAAAATCAAAATATACAATAGCCAAATTAGGCTCAGACTAGTGACACTTATGCATAACCCACTATTTTTCATCCACTATAGGGCACAATTTTCATGAATTAACTATTTAACTCAGTACGGTCAATATTATCTAATCAAAGCAAGTAAACAATTTTTTTTAATCCTACCAGAGAGGACCAACAAACATAATTGAAGTAATGTCATTGAATTTGTGCACAACTTTTGATAAAAGGAACTTAGGGCTCGAAAACCAACCTTGGATGCTGATTAAGATTCTACTGAGATGCTGACGGCAATGCAATCCAGATCCAAGCACAATTTAATAACCAAAACTCAATAGAGATGCATCGATATTGAGAATAAAACTAGGTGTGAGTTTGCAAAGTTTGAAAATGAGGGAGAGCATAAGAAATTGAAACTTTTAAACCTTTGGCTTGAAAAAATCGTCCAGTTCTTGCTCACTCGGCGACATTAGTCGTGAGCGCTGACCCATTCGGTGTCACACCGAGCAATCACCTTCCTCACCAAGTTTTATAGAATCCCCCAGTGAATGTGGGGATCCAAACGATGATACAAATCGGGGTCGCTAACTCGCCAATCATTTCTTTGGGACCGCTGAGTTTTACAGACCCTGAACCCAAGCTGGGTTGGATCAAACGGTGGTGTGAGTTGGGTCGCCTAATACTTTGGCAACTCGCCAACTAACATTTCCCCCGCCAATCTCTTTCTTTTCAAATGCTTCTTGCACTTCTTCCGACACAATTAACACACCATTATTTTATCTAAGTAACATAAAACAATAAAGGGTTTTGGGTTGCCTCTCAAATAGCGCCTTACTTATAAAACAATAAAGGGTTTTGGGTTGCCTCCCAAATAGCGCCTTACTTAACGTCGTGGCACGACGCAAGTCTACCTTCAAACCTCATTTTTAGGGTTGACCATGGTGTCACTAGGCAAACCCCCTTGCTGTCTCAGATTGAGGCGAGACGAGATATGACCCATTTGGGTCTCTAACTGCTTGATCAAAACTGAATGGGAGGTGACAATCTGGCTAAGGGTGGAAACATCTTCTTTCATGATTTTTAACATTTTGTTTGACCCTTCAACTTTATTGAGAATACGTAAGAGCATATCCTCAAACCTACCACCTTCCGAGTCCTTGGGCTTTTGGCGCTCATGGGGAGGCACATATCTATTCTTCTCCCCATACTTCCAATTCGGATTACGGTTCCTCCATTCACGATCCTTCTAGCCTTCGTCTCTAGCCCAACCTTGGTTACCACACTGCCTTGGGTTGCTTGAACGATAGTCACTGCATTAGTTGGCTAGAAAAGTTACCTCCTCGTTATACAAGGCTTCAAACTTCATCTCCTTAGGATTTGCACACCCGACCCCCACGACATTGACACGAGGAGGACCATCCCCCATGACATTTTTTGATAAAATGTCAAGTTGTGTCATGATCTTGGCCATGTTTTGGTCTCTATAATGATCTTTTTCAATCTGCTCCTTAGATTGATTAAAGGTGAGAGGAGAGACTTGGTTCTCGAGAGTGTGCCACGCTCTGTTGATGGTTGTCATGCCATCTAAAAGTTGGGTTGCTACTACATATGACTGCTACATTAAGACTCCAGGCGAAAGTTGGTCAGCGACCCCTTTGTTTACCGAGTCCAAACTCCGATAAAAGTATTGAAGCAACACATTATCAGGCAAACCATGGGTTGGGCATTGAAGCACTAACTTTTTGAATCATAACCAATTTTTGTGCAGAGGTTCTCGTTCTAGACGCTTAAAGCTTTGGATACTTCCCGAAGGGTCATCATCTTCGAGGGAGGGAAAAATTGCACTTGAAATGTGGTTACAAATTCCTCCCAGGAAGTGATGGATTCACATGGCAACTCGGCCAGCCATTTGCACTCCTCTCCCATCAACGAGAAAGGGAATAATCTTAACCAGACTGACTCTTGGGATATGTTTTTGAACGAGAATGGTCCGCACACATCCACGAATTACGAAGATGCTCGTGAGGATTCTCGTTAGCCAACCTGCTGAAAAGTCCATTTAGTTGCAAGAGTTGCAACATAGTACTCGTTATGTGTAACACTGCATTTCCCTCGGCTGGAGGTAACCAGATAGCTCCTATACTTCCCATGAGATGAAGACCATTGATGTTGGGCTCTTGGACATCGTTGAGATTTCCGATATCGTCTTGGTGGCCATTTTGATGGTTATCATGACCAACGACACTAACCTACGGTATGAGTGTCTACGATCGTCAATAATATAGTAACCCAACTAAAGGTTGGGGTCGTATCCCAAGGGAGTGGTTTTGAGAATTAATAGAAAAAAATAAAAGTTAGCTCTAATTAGTTGTAGCTAAAGATATTAACGAGTAAAAACATAGTAAATTAAAGGGGGTGACACAAAAGTATCAAATATCAATTGGGGGTTTTGTCACAAGTATTTAAACAACAAAAATAACAAGAAAATTAAGTATGGAAAAGTCCTTGGGGGTGTGACTGCGATACAAGTTGAGATAAATCGTTGGGTACATGCTCTCGATAGGAAGTTTGCAAAATAATAGTGACTAGGCTAAGCTTTAGATGGACATAAGTTCCCTCTCGGGTAACGTACCCCGTTTCAAATGTGTTCCTCTCAGACACTTATTTGCCGCATGAAGGCCAGCCTACGCCATACCTCACTCACTCTCCCGAGCTGAGTGTTAGGATATGGGACTAGGGATCACCCTCTCGGGCTGAACCTCATGTTGACACACTCTTTAGGCCATCAATCTAGCGGTCTTAGTTTCGCGACCTCCCTCTCGGGCAAGCCGAAAACACATGGGTGGTTTTGTATTTGCAATTACAAACCCATTAAATTAAACCACAATCACTAGGTGAAATCACCATTAAAATATATCTAACCTATCAACAAGCAATACCCAACAATAGTATCAACACATATTTGCTAAATCACACCCCAAGAATGAAAGTTTTTAGCCACACATTAAGAAATAACAAAATACACCTAAAATGATACTAAAATCAAATGGGTATAAGGAATTAAACTTTGATTTAAGCAAAGGAAGAAGAATGGAGAAGACCCACTTCCAACTTGGGGAAGATGAAATCCTTCTTTCTTCAAGTCTCCCAAAAAACCCTCTCCAAACTTGAGAGAAAATATCCAAAAAAGTAGTATTCTATTGTAAAAATTATAATAATGGTTCGACTCTCCTATAATTAATAATGAGTTTAGTATTTATAGACTTCATAAATTAGTGCTGGCGGATCTCTCGGCGAGGTTAGTCGAGGCCGTCGAATGATTCGGCGACTCGCCCTTCTTCTGTCTCATCACCATTTTGTGCTTGTCTTCTACATCTTCACGTTCTAGACCATTGGGTGGTAAAGTACTGCTTTTTGGAACTATTCAGTGAAACGCCGACTGCTCCTTTTATCGTTTTTTTTATCCTTCTCCTTCAGGGCTTCGCGTACTGGAACAAAGGGAGGAGTGCATCCCTTTGGCGAATCGCCAAGTGTGCTTGGCGATTCTCAGGCTTCAGCTTCTTCGTTCTTTTCAGCCATTTTGTTCCTTTTTGCGCCTAAGTGTCCATGCTTCCACTAAAACTTCAAATACCTAAAACTTAAGAGTTTTCATCAGATATTGAGACAAAATAAGCACTCGAGGACACTATTTCTATCAAAATAAAACCCTAAATGAGTCCAATTTGTGGACTCATCACCCACCTGGCTACCATTGCTACCGTTAACACTCATGCTTTCTGAAATATTCACACAAGCAAACAAAACAAAACTAAAGATTAAGTGAGTAAACGACAACTAAGAAGAACAAAAATTCTACTAATCTAAGAATTCTCAAATAACACCACTCCCCGGCAGCGGCACCATTTTGATGTTTGTGTAATCAAGACACAACTTTCAATGCAAGTGTCTACGATCGTACAATAGTAAAGTAACCCAACCAAGGGTTAGGGTCGAGTCCCAAGGGAGTGGGATTGAGAATTAATAGAAAAATAAAATTAAGTTCTTATTAGTCATAGCTAAAAATATTATCGATTAAAAACATTATAAATCAAAGGGGTGACGCATGCGTCAATTAACAAATGGGGTTTGTCACTAATAAGCGAAAACATCAAAAATACAAAAAGTACTAATCAAGGAGACGGGATTCTTGGGATGTGATACGAATACAGAATAAACTAAACTATTGGGCACATGCTTTTGATAATAAAGCTGTTGAATATTTGTGACTAGGCTAGACTATATTGGGGGTAAATTCTCTCTCGAGCAACTTACCCCGAATCAAATGGGTTCCTCTCGGATGCCCACTTACTGCATGAAGAACAATTTCTGCCTTAGCCCATTCACTCTCTAGAGCTGAGTGTGTGGGAGAAGGAGTAGGGTTCACTCTATCGAGCTGAACCTCATGTCGACCCAATCCCACCAACCATCAATTTAGTAGTCTTAGTTTTATGACCTCTCTCTCGAGCAAGCCAAAAACACAAAGGTGAAATCGTATTCGCAACTACAACTTTATTAAGTTCCACCACAACTACTAAACGAAATCACATTTACTCAATAAATAAACTATCAACAAGCAAGACCCAACAGATAATCTAACTCATAATCACAAAATCACACCCCAAGAATTGGGGTTTTAGCTAGACATGTAAAAGAGATAGAAATTTATACCAAAATGAGTTTGCATTCAAATGGGTATGAAGATTTAAGTCTCAAAACAAGCAAAGAATGAAGAATCCATAAGACCCAAGACCAAATTCTTGGAGTTGAAACCTTTTGAATCTTCACGTTCTTCAGAACCCTCTCCAAATCTAGAACTCAAAAGTCTATTTTAAAAATTCTATATTAGTAATCTGATAATAAGCTACAACTCTCAACGAGTATTTATAGTTTTCAAAAATCTGTACTGCAGCGGATCATTGGGCGTCGTTAGTCGAGATTGTCGATCAACTCGGCGATCCGCCCTTTGGTAGGTTTCATCACCGTCTTGCGTTAGCCTTTAACATTGTCGTGTTTTGGATAATTGGGTGATATAGTACAGCTTCGCAGAACTGCTAGGAGATATGTCAATTGGTTCTTTTCACTGCCGATTTGATCTGTTCTTTCAAGGCTCATCACACTGGAACAAAAGGCGAGGATAAGAACTTTTGGCAATTTGCCGAATGGGTTCGGTGATTCTTAGATCTTCATTTCTTCATTCTTTCAGCTGCCTTTGTTCCTTTTTTTGCTAACTAGTGTCCATGCTTTTCCTCAAACTCCAAATACTTGAAACTTAAGGGTTTTCATCAGATATTGAGATAAAATATGTATTTGAGGACACTAATTCTATCAAAATATAGCCCTAAATGAGTCCAATTTGTAGACTCATCATGTTCCAAAGGTGGATGAGTAGGTGAAATATCTTTGATTGGGCCAGATTCGGTTTATGAAGCTATAGGAAAAAGTTGAGCTCGTCAGAAATAGACTTAAGACACAAGTCCTATGCAGATGTAAAAAGAAGGAACTTAGAGTTTGGGATAGATGATTGGGTTTTGCTTAAAGTATCACCTATGAAGGGGGTGATGAGATTTGACAAGCTTGGAGGAGTCAGTCCGTAGGGGGAGCTACTTGGGGAGTAGAAGCAGCCATGAAGGGCAAATATCCTCACTTCTTTCCTTCCGATTCCATTTCAGCTTGAGATAATAGTTTCCTCTCTAGTCTCTTAGTTTACTCTTGTGTAAATTCAGCCTTAGTTTCATGTTCCTTCAGTTGTTCTTGCATTTTCAGCATAATTGCATGTTCTTAGAACTCAATTAAGTTAGAAATCAATTTATAGTTCTTAGTGGTAGGGATTGCAACTCCTTCTCTCCATATTCAGCTAGTTTACACTTCATTCGAGGATGAATGTTCCCAAGGGGAAGATAAGGTAACACCTCAGATCTCAAAACGAAGAAAATCTTAATTTTCAGAAAATCTGGTGACAGTACCAACGGAACCATCCATGGATAGTAGGTAGGACCACGGACCGTAGGTGGGGTTCCGTCATTAAGGCCCAAATCTTTATAGTCTCTGATCCTACCAATGGTCGACCAGTACGGTCTGTGGTAGGACCTACGAGCCGTAGGTGAAGGTCATCTGCCAATTAGATAGAAATTGTTCTTGGGTCAATTTCAAACGGTCATTATTCTTGGTACACAAGGAATTAGATGTCAAATGACCTATAAAATGAAAGATAATTGAATCTTCTTTCCACCACCTCTGAGTTTGCTAAAATCTGATCTCGAAGTAAAAAGTTGTGCTCGTTTTAGTGAAGCCTTGTAGGATAGATCATGATCGACGGACCCAAACGACGGCTGGTAGGTCAAACGACGGACCGTAGGTCCCTCCGTGGATGGGCTTCATCAGAATTAAGTTAGGGTCATTTTGTTCCTTTCCCCTATGTGTTGGGCACTTAAACTACATCGTTTGGTGCCTGAACTACACTGTTTTACTCAGTTTAAGCCTAATAACCTAGTCAGAACATAACAAAAACCTTTATTCACCAAATTTCACCAGAACTTAGAGAGAGAAAATGAGGTGACTCAAAACCCTTCCAAGAACACAACAAGTTTCCTTCAGTTCCTGCCCCAAAATCAAAAGATTTCTTTGTGAAATTCATCACCAGGTATGTGGGATTTCACTGGTGGATTCCTTGCATCCACTAGGTCCCTAGAATTCAGTCAGATTCTTGATTCACTATATCTTGCTTAGACCTATGGTTTCTAAAACCTTAGATATTAGTTGTGATTTAGTTGTTAGAGTATTGCTAATTAGATTATCATGTTTTTGTGGAATCGTTGCTTAGTTATTTGCATGAAACTTATAACCCTAGTTGTGTAGATTCTCTTAGTTCATGAATTAGACATGCTAGGTTAGTGAAACAAATATAGATGCTCTAATTTCGATTGTCATATTATCAGTGTATAATTGTTACATTCTTATATTTGCATGTCAGTATTTCAGTCATAATGTATCATATACATATTCAGTTGGGTGTAGGCTTAGCACCGAGTGGACTAAGGTTTCTGTTTACCCTCATAGTCCCAGAACTACGTGCCCCCGTAGGTTTATAAGTCCCCTCTGTTAGGCATTAGCTTTAGTGATCAGGCCATTCATGCCTTTTTACCTCTGGCAAGGTATATTGGGTCATCTCGATGGGGCGTATACATCAAACAATCATGCCTTTATACCCCTGGTAAGGTATATTGGGTCCTCTCGATGGGACGTATATATCGAACTCTACGTTTAGCTCACGTAGTTTTATGTCGGTCAATAGTAGCTCCCATTGTCAAACTCTAGTGTATTTGACCAGGTTTTTCAATTATATTTCAGTATTCAGTCTCATCATGTTATATACTTGGTCATTCCATTCAGTTCAGTTCTTTTCAGTATTTCCATCATGTTCATATTATGTCATTGCTCAGTTATGCTTTATTCAGCTTATATGTTTTGTTCAGCTTTTATCCTATCATGCATGCTCAGTACTTTCCAAGTACTGACGCATACTCTGCGCTACATTTTTTCATGATGTTGGATCAGGTCCTCAGCATTCAGATCATGCGTAGATCTGTTCCCGATCCACATTCAACAGCTTCAGTGGTGAGTCCTTATACTTCGAGGATAATAGATATGTTTTAGATTTAGTCTTTCATTTCAGTTTCAGTTTTGCTAGGGTTAGCTGGGGACATGTCCGAACAACACTAGTCAGTTAGAGGTTTTCTCAGACATAGTTTATATTCAACGTTAGTTTTTGTGTGATTGTTTAGTATCACTAAACTCTTAGAATTATATATATTTATACTAGTATTGGGTATTCTCCATTATTCAGATATTTCATGATTTAGCTTCCACATTAGTTCATCTTTTTTGTAGATATATTCAGTTTGCTTATGATATGACAACTCAGAGTTAGCTTTGGGTCACTTGTGATCCTAGGTCCCGTGTTTACGTCCAGGGGGTAGCCTCGGGGTGTGACAAGTTGGGACTTAACTTTGAGATGGTATAAGATTTTGAAGGTGAATTTGTTTTGTTTTACTTTATATTGTTCTGTCATATCAAACCTTGATGAGGTAATAGACTATATGCATTGCCTTATTAAATTTAGGTTATTGACCTATAAACACATAATTGAATTGACATTTAGTATTATATTAGTACTACAATATTGTGTGATAGTGTCTTGTGGAAATGTTTAGAAATTGGGGTCAGGCCAAACGCTCCATGGAAGGTTTCAGATTGAGGAGTCGGACGATACGTTCTCTGGCAGATGTATGGACTGATAAGTGTCTGATTGGTCTCAAAATCAGAGATAGTGGTGTGTATCATCATGAGAGACATGCATCACTCTATATGGCATTGCAATTCATTGCATTGAACTTCATTCGATCTTTATTGATTATGATTGTTGAACTATCATTGTGTTTATGGGCTTGTGAAATATGTGGACTGTTGATTATATATGTTGAAGTGCACGTTATGATGCTCTATTCGTGCTACATTGTATTTGAGTGAGAATTTTTAGGTTTGGTGATTATCTATTGCATTGCAGGTTGTAGTTGAGGAGGTTAAGTTGGAGAGAATTGGAGTACATGTATTATATACTGTTTTTCCTTGAGTTAGTGGTTTGTTTGTTGAGTCTTGTGTTTTTTGGTATTCACCCCTTGCTTCTACACTTGTGTAGGTCACGATCCCGGATCCACATGATTACTCTCTCATCTCTTCTACGTCCAAGTCTTTGTGTGGAGATTAGTGAGGTAGCGGCTTGTAATCTCAGCGCCCTCTTGCTTCTTATTTATTATGTTATTCTATTCTACGAACAATGTCATTTGTGTAACACCTTGGTATTTGAAACAACCAAAAATAGAAAGAATCAAATTGGGAATAGCCAAATCTAGAAAAATTCAAGTTTTTGCTTAAGTTGTGAGTTTTGGGTCAACTTCAAACGAACATAACTTTCAGTACAGGATGAGATAGGTGACCCATAAGATATCAAATGAAAGGTCTTGTAATTCTCTTTCCAACACCACCAAATTTTCTCTTTTTTGAGCTCGTAGGAGAGAGATATGCCGGTTTGAAGTCGAGCTGTCCAGTTAAGGATAGTTACCCAAAAATATGAGGGGTATTTTGATCTTTTCTTTACCCCATCAGCTTAATTCGAAATTTGGTATTATTTGGGTGTCTAAACTGATTTGTTTCAGTTTTACAAATTCTAAAATACGCTAGGGTTTTGAGAGGAGTTCAAGAAGAGGAGAAAAGAGGAGAATATGCAAGCGTTCATTAAGTTCTTGAGGTTTTCCTGCAGATTTTTGCCAAGGGTTTAATCCCTAAGAGGTATGTGAGTTCACATAGCGTTGGGTTCGTTCACCCATGCTCCAATCATGTTATTTTCAACGTAATTTTGTTCTTGAAGTTCAAGAGTTTGAGTTCTTGATAAGTTTCTTGAAGTATTGTTTCTGTTCTTTGATTAGGATGGTTTGATGAGTTCTTATGTACTATTATTGGGTATGCAAATCTAAGTGATTAGGGAAGAAACCATTCGATTTTAGGCGAATTGGGGGTAGAAAATGAGGAAGAAAATTCATTGGGAGGTTTTGGGAAAAGGCTGGCACGCCGCCCCACTCAGTGCGCCAGAAGAAGGCTTCTATAGTTTGGGGCTTGGTTCCCTGCGCCAGCCAGTGCTCCCCAACTACTTGTCTATAGGATAGGGGTCGGCGCCCTACGTCACTAAGTGTGTCAGGGTCTCCTCCCCCCACCCCTTCTCCGTCATTTTTCCCATCTGAGTTCTTTTAAAATGTACCTTTACTCTCCTTTGATTCTAAACACTCTAAACTACTTCTAAACATCTAGAAATCATTCACAATGTGAAATATAACCTTGAATTTATAATTCAAATTCAAGGTAGAGCTAAGAGTCAAGTCTTGAGAGTTCTTCGAGTCTTTTCAAAAAGTCTTTCACAATTGTTTTTAAACTTGTTTCAAGACTTGAGCATTGAGTTTGAGAAAGAGTAGAACCGAGTTCATTTTCTTTAAAATGATATATGGGAACTAAGTATTCCCAAGAGTAAATGTTTTCATATTTAAGATGAGAGGAAACACCGATTTCCAAAAGAGTTTTCATGAGCAATTTAGTACCATCTTTTTTAAGAGAAATATTTTTGAGTAATAATCTCAAACAACATAAAGAGTTATGTTCTTAAACATATGATCTAGTTAAATTTTGGGAGTAGTATTGAGCACCGATATGGGGACGAGTTTAGATAACTCAAAGTCTCCATAAACCATGTAGCCAACGTGGGTAGAAAGGGTCATACTTTTTAGATGATTCCTCAAACGTTTTTTTTAGCATAGACTAGTGGATCTATTAGTAGTAGGTTCTATACACCAGCAAAGTATAGGGACAGTTCTGGCAGCGTGGGCTAGACGTTGTATCATCACATAGCTCATAGTGATGGTTGTCAGTTAGAGAATCTCCCACAGAGTTACTTGTATTTTTATATACAAAACTGAGTTATTATTGCATCTTTCAATACACTGAGTTGTTATCTACATGTTATAAAGCCTTTCTTTATAATGCATTGTTTACTACTGCTTTATAGTGAAATGGATTGAGTTGAGTTGAGTTGAGACGAGGTAAGTGTTTCTTTAATTCTAGTTCAAGCTTATGTCTTGTTTTAATTTCCCCTCACATGCTCGTACATTCAATGTACTGACGCCATTTGGCATGCATCATTTTATGATGCATATACAGGTAACTAGGATGAGCATCCAGCGCTTTGTTGATCCAGTTGAGCTTTAAAGTTGTTGGTAAGTCTCCTTGCTTTCCAGAGGATCCCTTGTTTACTTTATCATTTCAGTCTTATTTTTAGGATGTCGTGGGTCTTGTCTCTCGTCTATCTCAATTAGTAGAGGCTTCATAGATAGTTAGACAGTATTAGTTCATGAGTCTTGTTTATTCAGTTATTGATGTCTGAGACTTGAGTTGCCACTTTGGCAAGTGAATGTTTCTTTAAATATTCTGAGTTAGTTATTTTGAGTTTAAGATTTACTTTTAAAGTTCTCATATTGATAAGTAAGTTTTCCGCTAAGAGTTAAGCTAGGCCAAGGGTTCGCTTGGGGCCAACAATGGTTCTCAAGTGCCGGCAAAGACTAGGGTGTAGGCTCGGGGCATGATAATTTGAGACTTGTATTTTCTTTTAATTATGTTATAACACATTAGGGGCTTGTACATGTGACAACTAGGTGGTATATTTAACTTGATTAAGAATTTCCGCATTATTTTATACTACTTGACTTTTATTCTCGTTTTACTTTCGCATTTATCGTATTATTTGGGTTTTAGGATAACTTGTCTTGGTGGGATAAAACCAATCTCATCACATCCATTTTGGGGTCATGACAAATGGATAACCAATTTAGTATATGGTACTAAATAATTTTGAGGAGGTGGAAACAATATACATTCCACAGATGGTATCTACAGTCCGTAGATCAAACCACGAACCACTGATAGTCCCGTAGACAATTTCTGTCAACTTTTAAAGAGGGGAACTTCAGTCTTTTGCAATGCCTTCTAAGCTTAAAACCTGACCTTTCTACACCTACTTAAGGGTTTATATAGTGTTAATTATTTATTTGACATTCATTAACACTTCAAGTAATTAGGCGCAAGGATCTAAGAGAATAAAAAACTAGCTTTTCAAGCGCTCCTCTACTTTTTCACCGAGTTCGCATAAAACTTTGTTCTTTCAGGTATGTAAGGCTATTCATAGTGATGGACCGAGTTCATCCGCATGCCCTATATCTCAATTCAGCCAATAAAAGTTTAATCTAGGGTTATACCCATAGTTTTGTGAATTTTTTAGATGAGCTTGTTGTTGATTTTTGAATTATATTCCTAATGGTTGAGTTGCTATCTGTTATGCATTGAGATTCTTGAGTTGATTTGTTCATGTCTATATTTCAACATGAACCCTATTACTTGAGTATTCTTGAGATGAGTAGTATCGTTGAGATTTGTGTTCTTGAGTTTTGAGTATTGAGTTTTCTATATTGTTATTGAGATCTTTGAGTTGAGTTGTTCATGTCTATATTTCAACATGAATCCTATTTTGAGTTATATATTTTAAGAATCTTTTAAAGCCAACATTTTTGTTTTAAACTGAATTTTTCATAAAGTAAAAAGAAGTCTGAGAAAGAGTTTTAACCAATATTTGAGCAAGATTTTAAGGAAACGTAAATGGTTCCAAAAGTAATATTGTTACATTGAGAAGAGAACTATGATTCCTTATTAGTATGACCGTCGAGTATGCCATCAATGTGTAAGTAATATGACTTCAAGGTATGCGATCAACATTTATACAATATGACTATCCGAGTCATCAATGATCACATGACAATAAGCATTTGTTTTTAAACTGTTTATTTTTCTTAGAAAGTAAAACAAAGTTTGAGTAGAGTTTAAAGAGAAGTTTTTAGTAAAGCTTAAGGGAACTATGTAGTCCCAAATGTATCATTTTGTTACATTGAGAAAAGAGAAACTTTGATTTCTAAGCGAGTTTATGGGTTTAGAACATTTACCTTTTTAAAGAGGATAGTTTGAGCAATCATTTTAAGCCAGAAAAAGAGTATGTTTTATATATTTAAGCATGAGTAAATATATTATTGGAAGTATTGAGAACCGATATGGGGATGCGTTCAAGCAACTCAAAATCCTCATAAACCATGACTTGCCAACATGGGAACATGATCATACTTTTTAGATGCATCCTTTTTACTTAGTGATCCACTTAGTTGAGAGGTCCTATACCCCCAACACAGTATAGGACAGTTCTGGCAGTGTGGGAGAGACATTGTATCATCACGTAACTCATAGTGATGGTTGTCGGTTAGAGAATCTCCCAAATAAGAGTAAAGCGTATTTTATGGTATTTTTGTATACATCCTTGAGTTAAAATCTTTTATTTATAAAGCTTTAAATATTTTCATCTCTTCTATTTCTTTGTATTGAGTTGAGTTGAGGTAAGGATTCTTTTAGCTTTACCAGTTCAAGTATTTATCCATTCAACTACATTACATCTTGTACATTGAATATGGTGATGCCATTCAACCTGCATCTTTTTATGATGCAGATACAGGTGTTCAGAATCATCAACAGGTCTTGACCGGCTCTCAACCAAAGCACCCACACCAAATTTTGTTTTATGGGTTATATTCCTTCATTATATCCCAAATTTATGAAATTTCTATGTAAGGATATATAGGTCTTGACCGAGTCAATGGGTGCTTGAGCACTCCAAACACTTTAAGTGTATCCACCTATACTAATATATCATAATCAGATTCTCCCTATTAAATGTGATTATAAAGATTATTCCATGTATAAATAGTTTTCCAAAAAAAAAATAGGACAATAATTCAAATTTTAAAGTCAACAATATAGTTTTCCTTTCTTTTTTTTAGAAAACTATTTATACATGTAATAATTTTAGGAATAAATAACTTTCCAACTTTTAAGTCAACTATGTATATTTTAAAGTTGGCAAAACAATAGTTATTTATTTCCAATACATATAGTATGTTTCACAAGTATATATATAAACTCATGTGGAACTTACTTAGGCCTCATCATTTTATTTCTAAGCAAAAAGTATCTACACACACGTTACATTTACTCTAGAAATGACAAAGGCTTTATTGACTAGTGTGCTTCTATTTTTCTTCATTTTTTCCAATTTCATCCATATGGGGAAATGTTTGGAAATGGAAAAACAACAAAGTGTGATTGGAAGGTATGGGGAAGTTCCTCAAGGATGCACTACTGCTGAAGATTGTACAACCTTTTGTACATCTATTGGCTACAAAAGTTGTGGGTGTAATGATAAGCATTGTTGTTGCATTATTCCACCACCTAGTTCTTAAGAAAAGATAATCTAAAACTTCAATTTTGTAGGATGTTCTTTCGATGAATTTTAATAAGACAAATTCTGATGATTTATATACTTTATACTTGCTTGCTTGGCTTTTTTTTATTTTTAGAATTCTACTATTTGTTGTGTATACTGATTGTATGCTTCAAAAGATTCTTCTTTACTTTGTTAAATGTGAGAAATAAGAAAAATTATTGTAAACCCTTGTTGATATCAAACACTTATGCGAGTATGTGTGGTCCTACAAATACTTCAGTAATAAAATTATTGAATGAAATTCCATAGAACTTATGATTAATCGCTAACTAAACTAATGTCACGACTTTAAAATTGGAGAACTGATGAAATCTATCTCAACCCCGGCCGACTGTTATATGCCAACCCAGTTAGAATTACAAAAGGAAGAATAAAACACACATAAGGAAAATTTAAAAACAATAAAAGTCATAGCATGATCCTTTTCATAAAAACTCATAATAAGTGGGGAAAATCAATAAAAATATTCCATATAACCAAAGTCACTAGTACAAGCCTCAAAGTGTATCAAAGTATGATAATAGCTACGCCACTGTCTGAAACATATCAAAGACGTGGATAAAATAAAAGGGTAGAAGATATTTATTTACAAGGGGATAGGGTGGCACGCCCCTGATGCACCTTAGGGGATGGCGTGGGGTGTCTTAAGTGAAACCAAATTGACCCCCAGTAAATGGAGGCCTGGCGCAACGCTCCACCCCTACGCCCAGAGTGTCAAGCCATTTTCCTTCTGTGTTCTCATTTTGTGCTTGTTCCTTTGAGCTGATCTTTCATTCGCTTCTCGATACCAACTATCTAAACCTTCATTAATCATCGATAGATCCTTCGTATATCCTAATCATATCTCTTAACTTTACTTTTCAAATTCAAGTAAGGTTTGAGAAAGTCTTTTGAGTCATTTTGAGAAGTTTTCTACAATTATTTTAACTTGTTTTAAGACTTGAGTAAATGAGTATGAGGATGAGGAAAGTTGAGTTGAGTACATATTTTCAAAGTGAGTATGATGGGACTAAGTATTCCCAAGAATCTAACACTTTTACCTTTAAAATGAGAAGAAACATTGATTTCTAAATGGATTCATGAGGAGTTTTGAACATTATCTCTTTTAAGAGAACTTTTGAGTAATTATCTCAAATTGAGGAGGAGTTATGTTTTCTTAAAAACATATGATCATGAGTTTTTTTTTTATATATATATATATAGAATAGTATTGAGCATCGATATTGGGATGAGTTTAAACAACTCAAAATCCTCATAAACCTTGTATGCCAACATCGTAAAGGATCATACTTTTTAGATGATTCCTTATTTATTTTAAGCACAACTTAGTGGATCCACTTAATTGAGGATGTCCTATACTCTGGCTAGGTATAAGACAGTTCTAGCAGCATGGGCGAGACGTTGTATCATCATATAGCTCATAGTGATGGTTGTTGGTTAGAGAATCTCCCAAATATGAGTAAAGACTTTATTATTATATATTTTTATATACATCGAGTTATTATCTATTAGTTTAAAAGCTTTATATAAATTGCATATTTATTGTTGCTTTCAATTTTAAGTTGAGTATTCTTAAGTTGAGTTGAGTTGAGTTGATACGAGGTGAGTATGTTTTCTTTTTTATCAGTTCAAGCTTATGTTTATGTTCAGAGTTCCCCTTACATGCTCGTACATTCAATGAATTGATGCCATTTGGCCTACATCTTTTCATGATGCAGATATAGGTACTCATGATCATCTAAAGGCGCTCCATTGATACCACTTCCGGTCCCAGTTAGCTTTGGTGAGCCTCCTTGCTTCCAGAGGGTTCCACTTTTACTTCCAATTTGTTAGGATGTTGTGGGTCTTGTCCCGACTTCCATCGCAGTATTTTAGAGTCTTCATAGACAGTAGTATTTTGAGGAGTCTTTTTCATTTCCATTGTTAATGTTCTAAGACTTAAGTTGTATTTTTATGGCTAGTTGAATGCTTTAAATATTCTAAGTTATTTATCTTGAGACAATTGAGTTAATCTTTGCAAATGGAGGCCCTATGTTGTTGAGTAAGTCTTCCGCTAAGTATTGAGCCACACCAAGGGTTCGCTTGGGGATATAAATGGTTCTTGAGTGCTGGCCACATCCAGGGTGTAGGCTCGAGGTGTGGCAAACTTGAAGATTGGAGAATTGATGAAATTTATCTCAATCCCAACCGATTGTTATATGCCAACCCAATTACAATTACAAAAATAAGAATAAAACACGCGTCAGTAAAATTTAAAACCAATATAAGTCATAACACGATCCTTTTACTAAAAACTCATAAGAAGTTGGGAAAATCTAGAAAGATCTTTCATAAATCCGGTGTCACTAGTACAAGCCTCAAAGTGTATCAAAGTATGATAATAGCTAGAACACTGTCTGAAATATATGACAGACATGGACAAAATAAAAGGATAGGAGATATTTATTTACAAGGGTAATATTCTAACTTTTTGTTTGGTATCTCCACAATTTTTAATTGGTTTTTTTTTCTTTAAATCTCGTATGAATAATGAAATTTGGGATTTTTTTCTTAAGTTTACAAAAATTAATTTGGTGATTTGAGGGTTTATTCAAACTCAGTTTCGACAACGTTACTAAAAAAATAGATGCAAGCGTTTGATAATTCTCAAGTGTTGGAGCAACAACTGGACCATTAAATTTCATAAAAATGATAAACTGATTTTACTAGACTCTCCTTTGGCTTTAATTGTCGCGTGCTTTATTTCTTCTTTTAGGGTAGACTTTTTTTTCCATGAATACCAGAGGTTTCGTATTCTCATTAATAACATAACTTCAATAGAATTAGAGATTTTAAAGAATGTTCCAAAAGGGAAAGAAATAATGAGAGGGTTTGTGGTGTGTTTTGTCGTAGTTCGAGGTAGATTATTAATATTCATGTAGAGTTGACTTGGGTAATGAATTATGATGAAACAATTTTGATGTCAATTGTATTGATGAGATTTAAGAATTAGAAGAATGAATTGATAATGTGAAACTTAAGTTGGGACTTACGTTACAGATGGTATAAGATTTGGAAGGTGAATTTGATATGTTTAACTTTATATTTATGTGTCACATCAAATCTTTATGAGTTGATGGCTTATATGCACTGCCTTAGGATATTTATGTTATTGACATATAAACATATATTTTAATTGATATTTATTATTATATTAGTACTATAATATTGTGAGATAGTGCCTTGTGGAAATGATGGAAATTGGGGTTAGACCACACGCTTCGTGGAAGGTTTCATATTGAGGAGTCGGACAGGAAAATTTATGGACCGAAAAGTCTCTTATGGGTCTCGAACTAAGAGATAGTGGGTGTGTATCATCATGACAGACATGCATCACTCTTTATGACATTGTACTTCATTGCATTGAACTTCATTCGATCCTTATTGATTATGATTGTTGAACTATCATTGTGTTTATGAGTTTGTGAAATATTGGGACGGTTGATTATGTGTGTTGAAGTGCAAACTGTGATGTTTTATTCGTGCTACATTGTATTTGATTGAGAATTATTAGCTTGGGCTGATTATCTGATTTAGTTTGTAGTTGTGGAGATTCGGTTGGAGAGAATTGGAGTACATGTGTTCTATGCTATTTTTCCTTGAGTTACTGGATTGTTTGTTGAGTATCGTGTTGTTTGGTATTCACCCCTTGCTTCTACACTTGTGTAGGTAACGAGCTCGGATCCACGTGGCTACTCTCTCTTCTCTTCTACATCCAAGTCTTAGTTTGGAGATTAGCGGGTAGCGTCTTGTCATCTCAGCAGACCCTCTTGCTCCTTATTTATGATATTGTTCTATTCTACAAACTATGTCATTTGAGACTTGTATTTTCTTTTAATTCTATTATAACACGTTAGAGGTTTGTACACATGACAATCAGGTTTTAGGGGATATATTTAAGTTTATTATGAATTTCTGCATTATTTTATAGTACTTGACTTTTATTTTCGTTTTACTTCCATATTATCGTATTATTTAGGTTTTATACTAAGTTGTCTTGGTGGGATAAAATGAGTGTCATCACATCCGTTTTTGGGTCATGACAAATGGATAACCAATTTAGTATATGGTACTAAATAATTTTGAGGAAGTGGCAACAGTATACATATACCAACATACAATGGTGGATCAAAAAATTTGTGTTTATCGGTGCAGAGCTCCCTTCAATGTAAAGTTGCTACCTATTATAAAAATTAAGAGCTTTGCAACACCCTAATAAATATTAAGCTAAGGCTCGAACCATGCTTTATTTACATGTAAGGTCGTATCAGGTGATACTTAAATTGCTCATATATGTGAAGGACAATTCTTTACCGTGGAAATGAATTTGGATATGAATTAAGGTCATAAAAATCCCCTAGCACAAAGTTGAGTTAAAAGCTCCCTTACCGATTAAGTTTTGACATAAAATTCTACTTAGGTCAACTTCAAACAATCATATCTCTCAAAACATAATGCATTATAACACTCCAAAAATTTCTAAGTTAACACTCAAACAATTCTTCATTTACTTGTAGCATCATGTAGAATGAATTATAAATTACCCATATGTGTAAAGGTAAATTCTTTAGTTTGGGAATAATTTGGATATGAATTAAGGTCACTAGAATCCCATAGCACAAAGTAGAGTTGAAAGTTTCCTTATCGATTAAGTTTTGATGTATGATTCTGCTTGGGTCAACTTCAAACGACCATATCTCTTAGAATATAATGAGTTACGTGATCCATAACCTATCAAATTAAAGGTATTTGAATCTACTTTCCAACGCCACCAATTTTGCAACAATTCGATTTTTTAGTAAAAAGTTATGACCATTTTAGTAACTGGTGTAGTGCAGTTCCGTTTTAGCCGCGAGAAAATTCTAAATAAAGCCCTAACGATCCTATTTCCATATTTTAATCCATCATTCTCTTCTCTGTCAAACCCTAGGGCAAAACCCTAAGGAAAAAATCAAAGTAGAAGACTCCATTCAAGATTCTTTCAATCCTTTCCAAGATTCTTCTTCAGGGTAAGTCCTTCTCCAATAATTTCATTCTTTCCAACTCAAATTCCCCCATACAATTATGAATCACTAATGAAAATTGTAATTCTTGCCCATAGAGTTTCAAGAAACTAATTCAAGAAATCTTAATAAATGTTTTCTTGATTTTTCTCCTTCAAGCAAGGGTTTCAAGGCTTCTAATCAAGTTCTTCTTCAAGATTTTTAAAGATTCTTCAAGAACCTTGTTCTTTCATGCATGTAAGGCTATCATAGTGTTGGACTTTCCTACATCTACTTTCAAATCAGTAAAAGTAAAATCTAGGATTCTTTCCTTAGATTTAAGTATTTTTTAGATAAGTTGATTTTGAGTTCTTGAGTTCATGTTTCTTTTAAAAATTATATTCCTAATTATTGAGTTTCTATATTGTTATTGATATCCTTGAGTTCATTTGTTCATGTCTATATTTCAGCATGAACCCTATTTTGAGTTATAAATTTTGAAAAGCTTTTTAAAGCCAACACTTGAGTTCTTATACTGAGTTTTGAGAAAGTAAAGTTGAGTTGTGAGAAAAGAGTTTCTAAAATTTTATTAGTATGACAATCGAGTATGCCATCAATGTATGAGCAGTATGGTATCTATATATACCATCAATGTTTATGCAGTATGACTTCCCGAGTCATTAATGATCATATAAAAATATGATTTTTATATGTTTTTGAGAAAGAGTTTTCAAGTATTAATTGAGTAAGAGTATAAAGGGACTATGTATTCCCAGAGGTATCAATTTTGACATTGTTAAAAAAGAAACTGAGATTTCTAAATGAGTTATGAGTTTAAAAGATATTTCAAGAGCAATTACCTCTTTTAAGAGGGCAGTTTGAGCAATTATCTCAAACCAGAGGAAGAGTAGTGTTTTTAAACATTGAGCATGAGTATATATATTATTGGGAGTAGTATTGAGCATCGATATGGGGGAAAGTTCAACGAACTCACATCCCCCATAAACCATGTGTGCCGACATGGGTAAATGATCATACTTTTTAGATGAATCCTTATTGCTTAGTGGATTCACTTAGTTGAGGAGTCCTATATCCCAGCAAGGTATAGGACAATTTTGGCAGCATAGACGAGACATTGTATCATCACATTGCTCATAGTGATGGTTGTCGGTTAGAGAATCTCCCAAATAGAGTTAGAATGTATTTTTATATATCAATTATTATGTTGAGTTCAGAGATGAGAAAGTATTTTTTAAAGCTTTAAATGATTTTAATTCCTTTATTTCTTTACATTCAGCTTGAGTACATTGTTATCTATTCCAATCCTTTCTTTCTGTTATTTGTTATTCAGCTATATTACATACTCGTACATTCAATGTACTGATGTCATTCGACCTGCATCTTTTAATGATGCAAATACAGGTTCTTGGGATCCTCAACAAGAGTTTGTTGAGATCACTTTATCCGCTTTTGAGTAAGACCTTCTTGCTTCCAGAGGACTCCAGTTTTATGAGTTGTTAGTAGTAGTTCCCTTGAGGAGTCATCTGTCTTGTCCCGACACTCATCTTTGTTTAGTAGAGGCTTCATAGATAGACAGTTTTGGAGAGTCATTAATTTTCAGATATTTTATTTAAAACTATGTTGCATACTCAGTATATTCAACAAAGTTTTGAGGTTCAGTAAACGGTTTTTAAATGTTTCTCTCAATTTAATACTTATGTATGCTCAAGTTAGTTTTCCTTTTATAGTCAGCCAGGATGAGGGTTCGCTTGGGGACCAGCAATTGTTCTTCAGTTTCGGCCACGTCTAGGGTGTAGGCTCGGGTTATGACAAACTTGGTATTAGAGCACAGAGTTCAAGTGTCCTAGGGTGTCTATGAAGCCGTGCAAAGTAGGATATTATTTATAGTTGTGAGGGCCCACTTCTATAAATGAGGGAACAAATATTTAAGAAAAAGTTTCCCTTCTTTCATACTATATATCGTGCAATAAAATTGTGTCATAAGGAGCTTATTCTAACTCGTGTGTTTCTCATATCCATTCGACTACCCTTCATACTCAAGGTAGTTGAAAACCAAAGTCAGTTCCATATCGATAAGTTACTCTTAGCAAAATTCTTGAGGAAGTCATGATAATGTAGAGGGACTTGAGAGGAGCCGTATAGTGAGCTTAAGAGTTGAAATTCAAAATAATGCACTCTTATTCATATGAATCGTGCGTTCGAGCTAAAAGCAAAGTGTATTCCCAGACTCTTTTCCCTAAACCTTGTTTCAGTTGAGACTCTTATGGGGAAGTGTGTTTTAGAGCTTGGGTAGTGTTTTCACCCGCTAAGATAGTATGAGTTATGATGTTATAAGTAGTAGTAGTAAAAGTATCTAGAGTTAGAAGAATGCATGCAGAGGTATATTAATCTAAGAAGGGAGATGGTGATGAGGTAAATTATATTGTTGTAGTCATACATTTAATAAGTTTTAATGATGAGTTTTCCTTTGTGAGTAGACTAAAGAATAATAATCTCGTATAGAGTTCATGATATGAGGTAGAGGAATAGTTACTAGTTAGGATGACTGAGAGTATACTTTAACTAGAAAGGAGTTTATGATGATTTGTCATTGTGTTAGTAACGACCAAGTGTAGGTGTTGAATAGAAGAGTAGAGTATTCATGAGGTGATAGTTTTAAGCTAGGCTTATGATTTTTAAGGGAGAGCCCATAATATTCAGAGGGTTATAGAACTAATTAGGTGATGATTTATAGTGAATGGGTAAATAGTATTTAAGTTGTGAAAGTAAGTGTGACGGTAAAATTATAAGTATGAAGACTGAAAGATAAAGATTGACTACTTGTCATGAGGTTTAGAGGGCGAGTGTTTTCTTAATGTTCATCTAGTAGTTGTAAGTTAGTATAGTAAGCGAGCAATCATATTGATATCTGGGTTTAGTAATAAACATTAAGCTTGAATTTGAGATGAGCATTGTGGTAAAAAGAATTACAACATGAAGGTGATGATGTTAGACTTAAGATCTTATCTGGTAGACTTAACATAGAGTAGGTGAGGAATTGAGATGTTAGCTGCAATAAATATGAGTGATACAAGTGAGAGTTCGTAACTTTTAGATAAAGGCAGTGAAGTGTGGCTAAGTCATAAGAGTAACAAGAGCATTAATAGGTGTACCCAAGATTGTATATAATCAGACGAGGTTCCAATTGAGTTAATGATTTTTCATGTGTGCCTAGATAGTATATTTGAGTTGTTAATGTGGAATAGGTTGATGTAAGCATTAATTTTTTTCTCCTTAAGAGTTAAATGAAGTGGACTTATAAGCCAATGAGAAGAGGTTAATAGAAGCATCTTAGAAAGAGGTCCTAAAATGAGTCTTAGTACCTGCTTATGGAGAGTTCCATAGCCATGAGACAAGCCTTTCTCGAGTATTAAACGGAATGTAGACCAGTTTAGAGATAAGGGAATAGATTCATAGTTTTCAAATGTTAGCTTTAGACCTATGGGGGAGATGATAAGATGAGAAACCAAGTCAAGTGTTGAGGATGAGATAGTGATGTTTTTTGGAATAAGTTTTAGAGGTACATCAATCAATTTATACTCTAGCGTATTCCTCAAAGTTCAGTCATTTCAACATCATGATGATGTTTCTTATATCAAAATTGTGTTCATGACCTATGTTCATACACTTCATAGAGATTCACATATATGCTCAGCTTTCAAAATGAGGGGCAAAGACTTTAGCCCATTAATCTCAAGCTTAATCCATAAAGTTATGGATATCAAACCTCATGATATGAACCTATTCATATAAGAATTCAAGTCTCACAATATGTTTAGTCTCACAAATTCATGATTTACTCTCAATGGCTAGCAACATAATGTTATGCCATCATATTCTTATATCAGATATCTCGAATGAATCGTGCTTATGATCTTTCGCCCTAAAGTCCTTCCAGTAATCTCTTTTAGTTTTAGAGAGTGGTGTTGTTGATAGTAATTGTGTGATGATGGAGGAGAGGATTGCTATTTATTATTGTGATATTAATGGTGTGTTTATTCCATCTAAGGTTATGAATGTACGTGGAAGAAGAAGGAGATAAAGTTTTACAATGAGTACTAAGTCAGCTTTCTAGGGGTAAAGCATAAAGTTCAGTTGGTAGAGATGATTAGAGGATGAGAAGTTCTTAGAAAGTGGTTTAGTAGGAGTCTATGGAGTGGTTAAGGTTCTAATCTTGAATGTGGTGTTGTTAACATGTGGACAATGAGTGATAAATTACGTGTTTCGTGATATGAGCTCAAGGTTAACTGAATGTAGCGGTAAGGAGTAGTGTTCTTGGGATGAGATTTCCTATAAAGGTATAGAACCTGAATCTTATGATTCAGATCATAATAATCACCCTATGTTAAGTATTTTGTGATTTGAGTTAGGCTTGAATATAGTAAGAGTAACCCCTTCTATCCGCAGTTTAACCATCATTCGAGGACGAATGATCCCAAGGGGGAGATATTGTACCACCCCAAAAATTTCTAAGTTAAGACTCAAACCATTCTTCATTTACTTGTAGGGTCATATCGAGTGATTCATAAATTACCCAGATGTGTAAAGGTAAATTCTTTAGTTTAGGAATGATTTGGATATGAATTAAGGTCACTAGAATCCCATAGCACAAAGTAGAGTTGAAAGTTTCCTTATCAATTAAGTTTTGATGTAAGATTCTACTTGGGTCAACTTCAAACGACCATATCTCTTAGAATATAAAGAGTTACTTGGCCCATAACCTATCAAATTAAAGGTATTTGAATCTACTTTCCATCGCCACCAATTTCACAACAATTCGATTTTTGAGTAAAAAAGTTATGACCATTTAAATCATTGGTGAAGTGCAATTCTGTTTTAGCCGCTGAAAAATTCTAAATAATGTAATTTTCTTCTCCATATACCACTAGGAAAACCTTAAAATAGATTCCTCAACTCCCATAAAGCCCTAAACAATCCTATTTCCATCTTTTAATCCATCGTTCTCTTCTATCTCAAACCCTAAGGAAAAATCAAAGTAGAAGACTTCATTCAAGATTCTTTCAATATTTTTCAAGATTTTTCTTCAAGGTAAGTCCTTCTCCAATAATTTCATTCTTTCCAACTCAAATTCCTCCATACAATTATGAATCACTAATGAAAATCATAATCCTTGGCCATAGAGTTCTAAGAAACTAATACAAGAAATCTCAAGAAAGGTTTTCTTGATTTTTCTCCTTCAAGCTAAGGTTTCAAGGCCTGTAATCAAGTTCTTCTTCAAGATTCTTCAAGAACCTTGTTTTTTCAGGTAAGTAAGGCTATCATAGTCTTCAAGAAATCTACTTTCAAATCAGTAAAAAGAAATCTAGAATTTCTTTCCCTAGATTTGAGTATTCTTGAGATAAGTTGATTTTGAGTTCTTGAGTTCATGTTTTTTTTTAAATTTTATTCCTAATTATTGAGTTTCTATATTGTTACCGAGATCCTCGAGTTGATTTGTTCATGTCTATATTTCAGCATGAACTCTATTTTGAGTTATAAATTTTGGTAAGCTTTTTAAAGCCAACACATGAGTTCTTCTACTGAGTTTTGAGAAAGTAAAGATGAGTTTTGAGAATAGAGTTTCTAAAATATGATTAGTATGACAATCGAGTATGACATCAATGTATAAGCAGTATGGTATCTATATATACCATCAATGTTTATGCAGTATGACTTCCCGAGTCATCAATGATCATATTAAAATAGGATTTTTATATGTTTTGAGAAAGAGTTTTCAAGTATGAATTGAGTAAGAGTATAGAGGGACTATGTATTCCCAGAGGTATCAATTTTTACATTTATAAAAGAGAAATTGAGATTTCTAAATTAGTTTAAAAGATATTTCAAGAGCAGTTACCTCTTTTAAGAGGGTAGTTTGAGAAATTATCTCAAACCAGAGGAAGAGTTATGTTTTTAAACATTGAGCATGGGTATATATATTATTGGGATCAGTATTGAGCACCGATATGGGGCAGACTTCAAACAATTCACAGCCCCCATAAACCATGTATGCCAACATGGATAAAGGATCATACTTTTTCGATGAATCCTTATTGCTTTGTGGATCCACTTAGTTGAGGAGTCCTATATCTGATGAGTCCACAAATTGGACTCATTTAGGGGTTTATTTTATTAGAAATTGTGTCCTCAAATGTTTATTTTATCTCAATATCTGATGAAAACACGTAAGTTTTAGGTATTTGAATTTTGAAGGAAAGCATGGACACTACTTCGAAAAAAGGAACAAAAAGGCTGAAAAGAACAAAGAAAATGAAGGCCTGAGGATCGCCGAGTCCACTTGGCGAGTCACCGAAGGGTCTCACTTCGCCTTTTGTTCCAGTGCGCTGAGCCCTGAAGGAAAGGATCAAGTCAGCGGAAAAAGGAATCAGTTGGCGCATCCCCATGATGTTCCGCGAGGTACTACTATGTCGCCCAATGACCCAGAGCATGACGATGTTGAAGGATGGTGCAAGACGGCAATGAACTACATCAAGGGGAGAATCGCCAAATGATTCGCTGCAACGCAGATTTTTGAAAACTATAAATACTCGTTGAGAGTTTTAGCTTAAAGAGAAGATTCAAAGTGTGAAACAATTATTATAATTTTCATATAGAATAGTACTTTTTATTTTTGCTTTGAGTTTGAGAGGGTTTGGAAAACTTAAAGAAGAAGAGGGTTTCATCTCCAAGGATTTGGACTTGGGTCTCTTGGATTCTTCATTCTTGGCCTGTAACAAGTCTTATATCTTCATACCCATTTGAATGCAAGCTCATTTAGGTATAAATTTCTATCTCTTGATATGTGGCTAAAAATCCCAATTCTTGGGGGTGTGATTTAGTGAATATGGGTTAAGATAATTGTTGGGTCTTGCTCGCTGACAGTTTAAATGTAGTTTAATGGTGATTTCATCTAGTAGTTGTGGTTGAATCTAATGGATTTGTAGTGGCAAATACAAGTTCACTCATGTGTTTTCGGCTTGCTCGAGAGAGAAGTCGCAAAACCAAGACCACTTGGTTGATGGCCTAAGGAATGGGTCGACATGAGGCTCAGTCCGAGAGGGTGAGCCCTAGTCCCATATCCTACCACTCAGCTTGAGAGAGTGAGTAGGGTAAGGCGTAGGCTGGTCTTCATGCGGCAAGTGGGTGTCCGAGAGGAACCCATTTGAAACGGGGTAAGTTGCTTAAGAGAGAACTTATCTCCACATAAAGCTTAGCCTAGTCACTAATACTCTATAAATTTTCTATCGAAAGCATGTTCCCAATACTTTAGATTAACCCGTATTCCGATCACATCCCAAGAATCCCCCTCTCATTGTTAGATTTTCTTGTCAATCTTGCAAATTTTTTCTTACTTGTGTTAAAAACCCCATTGTTAATTGACACTTTTGTGTCCCTCTTTAATTTACAATGTTTTTAATCGTTAATGTCTTTAGCTACGGCTAGTTTGAACGGAATTTTATTTTTCTATAAATTCTCAAAACCACTCATTTGGGACAATCCCAACCCTGAGTTGGGTTATTATACTATTGCACGATCGTTGACACCAGAACTGTAAGACGTGTCGTTGATTACGCAAGCATCAAAATGGCACCGCTACCGGGGAGTGCTGTTATTTGAGAATTTTTAGATTAGTAGATTATTTTTTCTCCTTAGTTGTAGTCTACTAACCTAATTTTCAGTTTTGTTTTGAGTGTTTGTGTGTTTTAACAGCCATATGAGTGTGAACGGCGAAAATAGCTGCCAAACAGGCCATCCAGTGGGGTATGCTTTTCATCGAGACGATATTGATGATATCAATAGTGTGTACAACCCTGCCCAAGTGGGTGAGATGGGTGCAATTTGCATGCCACAAGCAGACGGAAGTGCAACATTAGAGGTTACTAGCACAACACTCTATCTCATACATTCAAGAGGCTTGTATGGAGGGTTGGAGCATGAAGATTCGTATGAACATATACGAAGCTTCATAAAAGTGTGATCCCTCCGTCATTCAAAAATCTATCGCATGAATGCATACGGCTGTGCTTATTTCCATTATCATTAACAGTGGAGACCACTAAGTGGTTGGTCGAGCTTCCAAAGAACTCCATCAAGTCATGGGAGAAGTTGGTTACGACTTTTTATGAAAGATTCTTCCCTCCATCAAAGATGATGAAACTGAGAGACGACTTTCAAAACTTTAATTAAAAGGAGGGCGAACCAATTCACATATCATGGACACGATTTAAGAGATTTTTGCAAAAATGTCCAACGCATTGACTGCCATGTGAGTTATTGCTTCAATAATTTTACTGTAGTCTGGATTTGGTTAATAAAGGGATAGCTGATCAGCTGGTGCAAGGAGGAATAATGTTACAATCATTTGAAGTTGGCTCATTCCTCATAGATGGCATGACTAGAGTAAATCAAACATGGTACACAAAAGATGACCAAGTTTCCCCACTATGCTTCAGATTAACGCAAAAACAACTCGATAAAGAAAGGGAGAGGGACGAAAACATCAAAAAGATGTTGTCTCAAATGGAAGTGATACAAGAGCACATGAAGGGGACGTATGTAGTATTTTGATTTGATGAAGGTTCTTCTTTTGGCTACTTAAGACCGAGGGAGAATCAAGATTGGAACTCCAAAAGAGTTGAGGGGGGTTCTTCATCCGGTTACTTAAGACTGGGGGAGAATCAAGGTCGGAACTCCATAATATATGAGGAGGGTTTCCACCCACGCTTTCAACAGTGGGGCAGAAATCAAGGTTGGAACCATTATAGGGGTGAAGAACCAAGGAGATATTGCCACGATTGGGCTGAGCAAGATGATCATGAGGAAGACCATACTCAATTGAGTGAAAGCCCGAAATCAAAAGGGAGTGCAAGTAGTCCTCGAGTAAATGATCTATTGTCACGCATACTTGATAAAGTTGAGGGCTCTGGTGATTTGCTAAAAGGTATAACAGATGAATTTTCATCATTAAACAGTAAAGTGAATTCTCATACTAATTCCATCAAAACACTAGAAGGTCAATTGAGTCTATTATCAGCTCAATTAACATCCAGGACACTGATAGAAGATAATGAAAGGGGGTTGGCTAGCTGTAGTTACCCGTAGTGGAAAGATGGCAAAAGGGAATGTGATGGAGGATGAGGATCCTTGAGTGCGGGAAAAGAGTCAGGGTATAGAGGAACAAGAATTGCCTAGTCCACAAAACCTTACCAAAGAACCACAAGAGGATGCAGATCAACATGTTCAAGTTCCAAAAGTCACGCACCTTTTACGCAAAATACCTCCACCATTTCCTCAACGTTTGAAAAGAAAGAATGAAGATGAGAAGTTCAAAAAAATTTGTCAGTATTCAAGAACTTATCAATTAACCTGCCTTTGGTGGAAGCATTGTTGGAAATGCCGGGATACGCCAAATTCATGAAAGAGCTGGTTACAAAGAAAAGGAGCTTGGAGTATGAAACAATTAAGGTGCCCCATAGTTGCAACGCAATTATGACAAATGAGTCAATCACAAAGAGATAAGATCTTGGGGCATTCACAATCCCGTGCACAATTGGCATGCTCAAATTTGCTAAAGCTTTGTGCGATTTAGCAGAAAACATTAATTTGATGCCCTATGCAATATACAAACAACTTGGTTTGGGTGAACCAAAGGCAACCACAATGAGACTCATTATGGCTGATCGATCAATCAAGCACCCAGTGGGGATACTCTATGACATATTGGTAAAAGT